>CM060278.1:6202576-6418404 GCA_030684275.1 Acipenser oxyrinchus oxyrinchus | reverse complement strand
GGACCCTGCGTGGGGTCGCTGGGGCCCGTGAGCATGCTGGGGAGGTGCCAGGGAGTATTTGGCGAGCCGCCGGACCCTGCGCGGTGTCACCTGGTGCAGTGCGCGCACTGGCGATGGGCCAGGGACCATTTGGCGAGCTGCTGGGACCCCGCGCGAAGTCGCTGGGGCCCTTGCACGCCCTGGGGATGTGCCAGCGACCATTTGCGACCCACTGGGACAACGCGCGAAGTCGCTTGGCCGCGGCGCTGCTGGGGAGGTGCCAGGGACCATTTGGCGAGCAGCTGGGACACCGTGCGGGGTCGCTGTGGTCCGTGCACGCTGGGGAGGCACCAGGGACGATTTGCCGAGCTGCTGGGACCCCGTGCGGGGTTTGCTGGGCCCAGTACACCCGCTGGTGAGTTGCCAGGTACCTTTTGTCAAGCCGCTGGTTCGCCGCGGGTGGTCGCTGGGGCCCGTGCGTGCAGTGGGGAGACGCCAAGGATGGTTTGGCGAGCCGCTGGGACAGCGCGCGGTGTGTCGCTGGTGACCGTGCCTGCGCTGGGGAGGTGCCAGGGACCATTTGCGAGCTCCTGGGACCCCTTGCGTGGTTGCTGGGCCCTGTGCGCACGCTGGATAAGTGCCGGGGACCATTTGGCGAGCCGCTGGGACCCTGCACGGGGTCGCTGCGGCCCGTGCGCACGCTGGGGAGGTGCCAGAGACAGTTTGGCAAGGCGTTTGGACCATGCAAAAAAACGCTGGGGCCTGTCCGCGTGCTGGGGAGGTGCCAGGGTCCACGTGACGAGATGCTTTGATCCCGTGCATGTTTGCTGGGTCGCTCGAGCCCGTGCGCGTGCTGTGGAGGTGCCAGTGACCATTTGGCGAGACGTTGGGACCCACACGGGGTCGCTGGCGCCCGTGCTCGCCCTGGGGATGTGCCAGCGACCATTTGGGACCTGCTGGGGACCCTGCACGTGGTTGCTGGGCCCTGTAGGTGCACTGGGTAGGTGCCAGGGACAATTTGGTGAGCCGCTGGTACCCTGCACGGTGTCACTTGGTGCAGTGCGTGCACTGGCGATGGGCCAGGGACCATTTGGCGAGCTGCTGGGACCCCGGGCGAAGTCGCTGGGGCCCTTGCACGCCCTGGGGATGTGCCAGCGACCATTTGCGAGCCGCTGGGACAACGCACGAAGTCGCTTACGCCTTGCGCGCATTGGGGAGGTGCCAGGGACCATTTGGCGAACAGCTGGGACACCGTGCGGGTCGCTGTGGTCCGTGCACGCTGGGGAGGCACCAGGGACGATTTGCCGAGCTGCTGGGACCCCGTGCGGGTTTGCTGGGCCCAGTACACCCGCTGGTGAGTTGCCAGGGACCTTTGTCAAGCCGCTGGGTCGCCGCTGGTGGTCGCTGGGGCCCGTGCGTGCAGTGGGGAGATGCCAAGGATGGTTTGGCGAGCCGCTGGGACAGCGCGGTGTCGCTGGTGACCGTGCCTGCGCTGGGGAGGTGCCAGGGACCATTTGCGAGTCCTGGGACCCTTGCGTGGTTGCTGGGCCCTGTCGCACGCTGGATAAGTGCCGGGGACCATTTGGCGAGCCGCTGGGACCCTGCACGGGTCGCTGCGGCCCGCGCGCTGGGGAGGTGCCAGAGACAGTTTGGCAAGGCGTTTGGAACATGCAAAAACGCTGGGGCCTGTCCGCGTGCTGGGGAGGTGCCAGGAACCACGTGACGAGATGCTTTGATCCCGTGCATGTTTGCTGGGTCGCTCGAGCCTGTGCGCGTGCTGTGGAGGTGCCAGTGACCATTTGGCGAGACGTTGGGACCCACACGGTGTCGCTGGGGCCCGTTCTCGTGCTGGTGATGTGCCAGTGACAAATTTCCGAGACGCTGGGACCCCGCAAAGGGTTACTGGGCCCTGTGCGCGCGCTGGGGATGTGCCATGGACCATTTGGCGTGCCACTGGGACCCCGCAGGCGGTTGCTGGTTCCTGTGTGTGTGCTAAAGTGGTGCCAGGGACCGTTTGGCGAGCTGCTGGGACCCTGCGCGAGGTCGCTATGGTCCCTGAGCTCGCTTGGGCGGTGCCAGGGACCATTTGGCTAGCCACTAGGACCCCACTCGAAGTCGCTGGGGCCCGTGCACGTGCTGGGGAGGTGAGAGGGATTATTTGACAAGCCGCTGGTACCCCGCGCATGGTTGCTGGGTCCTGTGCGCGCACTGGGTTGGTTTCAGGGACCAATTTATGAGTCGCTGGGACCCCGCGCAGGGTCGCTGGGGACTGTGTGCATGCTGTGGAGGTGCCAGTGACTATTTGGCGAGAGGCTGGGACCCCGCAAGGGGTTGCTGGGCCCCGTGTGCGCGCTGGGGAGGTGCCAGGGACTGTTTGGCGAGCCGCTGTGACCCTGCACGAGGTCGCTGGGGCCCCTGCGCTCGCTGGGGAGGTGTCAGGGACCGTTTGGCGAGCCACTGGGATCCCACGCGATGTCGCTGGGGCCCGTGCCAGCGCTGGTGATGTGCCAGGGACCATTTGGCGAGCCTTGGGACCCCACAAGGAGTCTCTGGGCCCCGTGCGCGTGCTTGGGAAGTGCCAGGGATCTTTTGGCAAGACGCTGGGAGTCCACGCGAGGTTGCTGTGGCCCGAGCGCGCTGCAGAGGTTCCAGGGAACATTTGGCTAGCCACTGGGACCCCACGCAGTGTCCCTGGGTCCAATGCAAATGCTGGGGAGGTGCCAGGGATGGTTGGGAAAGATGCTTGGACCACGCACGAAGTCGCTGGGGCCTGTGCGCCCACTGCGGAGGTTCCTGGGACCATTTGGCGAGCAGCTGGACCCCGCCTGGGGTCACTAGTGTCCATGTTCACGCTGGGGAGGTGCCATGGACCATTTGGGAAGCTGCTGGGACACTGCGCTAGGTCGCTGTGTCCCGTGCGCCTGCTGGGGAGGTCCCAAGGATCATTTGGCGAGCCTCTGGGAACCCCACGGGGTCCTGTGCCCCATGTGCGCGCTGGGGAGTTGCCAGGGACTGTTTGGCGAGCCGCTGTGACTCAGCGCAGGGTCACTGGGTCCAGCGCAACTGCTGGGGAGGTGCCAGGGGCAGTTTGGCAAGATGCTTGGACCATGCGCGAAGTCGCTGGGGCAAGTGCACCCGCTGGGGAGGTGCCAGGGACCATTTGGCAAGCCGTTGGGACACCGCGAGGTCGCTGCGCCCTGTGCTCGCTGGGGCGGTGTCAGGGACCGTTGGGCAAGATGCTTGGACCACGCACGACGTCGCTGGGGCCCGTGTGTCCGCTGGGGAGGTGCCATGGACCATTTGGCGAGCAGCTGGACCCCGCCTAGGGTCACTAGTTTCCGTGTGCGTGCTGGGGAGGTGCCATGGACCATTTGGGAAGCTGCTGGGACACCGCTCGGGGTCGCTGGGCCCCTGTGCGCCCACTGGGGAGATGCCAGGGATCATTTGGCGAGCCGCTGGGACCCTGCGTGGGTCGCTTTGCCCAGTCCGCGCCCTGGGGAGATGCCAGGGACCTTTTGGCGAGCTTCTGGGAGTCCACGCGGGGTCGTTGGGGCCCGCGCGCGCAGGCGAGATGCCAGGGACCGTTTGGCGAGCCACTGGGACCCCACGCGAAGTCGCTGGGGCCCGTGCACGTGCTGGGGAGGTGCCAGGGATTATTTGACGAGCCGCTGGTACCCCGCACGTTTTTACTGGGTCCTGTTCGCACACTGGGTTGGTGCCAGGGACCAATTGATGAGTTGCTGGGACTCCGCGCAGGGTCGCTGGGGCCCGTGTGCATGCTGTGGAGGTGCCAGTGACTATTTGGCGAGAGGCTGGGACCCCGCAAAGGGTTGCTGGGCCCCATGTGCGCTCGCTGCGGAGGTGCCAGGGACCATTTGGCGAGCAGGTGGACCCCGCCTAGGGTCACTAGTGTCCGTGTGCGGCGCTGGGGAGGTGCCATGGACCATTTGGTAAGCCGCTGGGACACTGCGCTGGGTCGCTGGGTCCCGATCGCCTGCTGGGGAGGTCCCAGGGATCGTTTGTCGAGCAGCTGGGACTCAGCGCAGGGTCGCTGGGTCCAATGCGAGTGCTGGGGAGGTGCCAGGGAAAGTTTGGCAAGATGCTTGGACCACGCACGAAGTCGCTGGGGCCAGTGCACCCGCTGGGGAGGTGCCAGGGACCGTTTGGTGAGCTGCTGGGACCCTGCGCGAGGTCGCTATGGTTCCTGAGCTCACTTCGGCGGTGCCAGGGACCGTTTGGCGAGCCACTGGGACTCCACTCGAAGTCGCTGGGGCCCGTGCACATGCTGGGGAGGTGAGAGGGATTATTTGACGAGCCACTGGTACCCCGCGCGTGGTTGCTGGGTCCTGTGCGCGCACTGGGTTGGTTTCAGGGACCGATTTATGAGTCGCTGGGACCCCGCGCAGGTTCACTGGGGACTGTGTGCATACTGTGGAGGTGCCAGTGACTATTTGGCGAGAGGCTGGGACCCCGCAAGGGGTTGCTGGGCCCCGTGTGCGCGCTGGGGTGGTGCCAGGGATTGTTTGGCGAGCCGCTGTGACCATGCGCGAGGTCGCTGGGGCCCCTGCGCTCGCTGGGGAGGTGTCAGGGACCGTTTGGCGAGCCACTGGGATCCCACGGGATGTCACTGGGGCCCGTGCCAGCGCTGGTGATGTGCCAGGGACCATTTGGCGAGCCTTGGGACCCGACGCGGAGTCTCTGGGCCCGTGCGCGTGCTTGGGAGGTGCCAGGGACCTTTGGCGAGATGCTGGGAGTCCCGGCGGGGTCGCTGGGGCCCGAGCGTGCAGCGGAGGTGCCAGGTACCGTTTGGCGAGCCTCTTGGATCCCAGCGCAGGGTCGCTGGGTCCAGTGCGAGTGCTGGGGAGGTGCCAGGGACAGTTTGGCAAGAAGCTTGGACCACACACGAAGTCACTGGGGCCAGTGTGCCAGCTGGGGAGGTGCCAGGGACCATTTGGCGAGCCGTTGGGACCCTGCACGGGTCGCTGGGCCCTTGCGCGCACTAGGGATGTGACCGGGACCATTTGGTGTGCTGCTGGGTCCCCACGCTGAGTCGCTGGGCCCCGTGCGCGCTTGGGCAGCAGTGTGGAGTAGTGGTTAGGGCTCTGGACTCCTGACCGGAGGGTCGTGGGTTCAATCCCAGGTGGAAGACACTGCTGCTGTACCCTTGAGCAAGGTACTTTACCTAGATTGCTCCAGTAAAACGCCAACTGTATAAATGGGTAATTGTATGTAAAAATAATGTGTAAAAGTAATGTAATTGTATGTAAAAATAATGTGATATCTTGTAACAATTGTAAATCACTCTGGATAAGGGCGTCTGCTAAGAAATAAATAATAAGAAATTGGGAATTGCCAGGGACCTTTTGGGAAGACCCTGGGAGTCAACAAGGGGTTTGCTGGGGCCCGAGTGTGCTGGGGATGTGCCAGGGACCTTTTGGCGAGCCGCTGGGAGTCCATGCGGGGTTGCTGGGGCCCGAGCGCGCTGCAGAGGTTCCAGGGACCATTTGGCTAGCCACTGGGACCCCGTGCAGTGTCTCTGGGTCCAGTGCAAATGCTGGGGAGGTGCCAGGGATGGTTGGGAAAGATGCTTGGACCACGCACGAAGTCGCTGCGGCCTGTGCGCCCACTGGGAAGGTGCCAGGGACCATTTGGGAAGCCGCTGGGACACCGCGCTGGGTCGCTCGGTCCAGCGCGAGTGCTGGGGAGGTGCCAGGGAAAGTTTGGCAAGATGCTTGGACCATGTGCAAAGTCGCTGGGGCCACTGCACCCTCTGGGGAGGTGCCAGGGACGATCTGGCAAGCCGTTGGGACACCGCGCGGGGTCGCTGTGCCCTTGCGCGCGCTGGGAATGTGACCGGGACCATTTACGAGCTGCTGGGATCCCGCACTGGGTAACTGGGGCCCGTGCGCATGCTGTGGAGGTGCCAGTGACCATTTGGCGAGAGGCTGGGACCCCGCGAGGGGTCACCTGGGCCCCTGCGCTTGCTGGGGAGGTGCCAGGGACTGTTTGGCAAGCCACTGGGATCGCATGCGATGTCGCTGGGGCCCGTGCGCCCGCTTGGGATGCGCCAGGGACGGTTTGGCGAGCCACTGGACACCGCCTGGTGTCGCTAGTGTCCGTGTGCGCGCTGGGGAGGTGCCAGGGACAATTTGGCAAGCCGCTGGTACCCCGCGCGGGGTCGCTGGGCCCCTGTGCGCCCAATGGGGAGATGCCAGGGATCATTTGGCGAGCCGCTGGGACCCCTGCGTGGTCGCTTTGCCCAGTCCGCGCTGGGGAGATGCCAGGGACCTTTTGGCGAGCTGCTGGGAGTCCAAGCGGGGTCGTTGGGGCCCGTGCGCGCTGGCGAGATGCCAGGGACCATTTGGCGAGCCACTGGGACCCCACGCGAAGTCGCTGGGGCCCGTGCACGTGCTGGGGAGGTGCCAGGGATTATTTGACGAGCCGCTGGTACCCCGCGCGTTGTTACTGGGTCCTGTGCACGCACTGGGTTGGTGCCAGGGACCAATTGATGAGTTGCTGGGACTGACCAATTGATTAGTCGCTGGGGCCCGTGTGCATGCTGTGGAGGTGCCAGTGACTATTTGGCGAGAGGCTGGGATCTCGCAAAGGGTTGCTGGGCCCCGTGTGCGCTCGCTGGGGAGGTGCCAGGGACCATTTGGCGAGCAGCTGGACCCCGCCTAGGGTCACTAGTGTCCGTGTGCACGCTGGGGAGATGCCATGGACCATTTGGTAAGCCGCTTGGACCACGCGCAAAGTCGCTGGGGCCAGTGCACCCGCTGGGGAGGTGCCAGGGACGATCTGGCAAGCCGTTGGGAAATCGCATGGGTCGCTGGGGCCCGTGCGCGCTCTGGGAATGTGACCAGGGACCATTTCGCGAGCCACTGGGATCACGCACGGGGTAGCTGGGGCCCGTGCGCATGCTGTGGAGGTGCCAGTGACCATTTGGCAAGAGGCTGGGACCCCTCGAGGGGTCACTGGGGCCCCAGCTCTCGCTGGGGAGGTGCCAGGGACCGTTTGGCGAGCCACTGGGACCCCACGCAATGTCGCTGGGGCCCGTGTGCCCGCTGGGGAGGTGCCAGGGACCATTTGGCGAGCCGCTGGGACCCGTGCGGGGTTGCTGGGCCTGTGCGCGCTGGGGATGTGACCAGGGCCCATTTGGCGAGCCGCAGGGACCCTGCACGTGGTTGCTGGGTCTTGTCGCGCACTGGGGATGTGCTAGGGACCATTTGGTGAGCCGCTGTGACCCCAAGCTAAGTCCTGGGTACCCGTGCGTGCTGGAGAGGTGCCAGGGACTTTTTGGCGAACCGCTGGGACCCGTCCGGGGTCGATGGGCCCTGTGGCGCGCTCAGGATGTGCCAGGGACCATTTGCGAGCCGCTGGGACCCCGCGCGTGGTTGCTGGACCCTGTGCGCGTGCTGGGTAGGGGACAGGGACCATTTGGCGATCCGCTGGGACCCTGCACGAGGACGCTGGAGCCTGTGCGTGCGCTGGGGAGGTGCCAGGGACTATTTGGCGAGCTGCCGGGACACACGCGAGAGGTCTCTGGGCCCAGTGCGTGCACTGGGGAGGTGCCAAGGAACAGTTTGGCGAGCTGCTTGGAACCCTGCGCGAAGTCGATTGGGTCCATGCACATGCTGGGGATGTGCCAGGGACTATTTAGCGAGCCTCTGGGATCCCGCGCGAAGTCGATGAGGCCCTGTGCGCTAGGGATGTGCAGGGCCATTTACGAGCCGCAGGGACCCTGCATTGGTTGCTGGGTCCTTGTGCGCCGCACTGGGGATGTGCTAGGGACCGTTTGGCGAGCAGCTGTGACCCCAAGCTAAGTCCTGGTACCCGTGCGTGCTGGGGAGGTGCCAGGGACCATTTGGCAAGCCGCTGTGACCCTGCGGGGTCGCTGGGGCCCGTTCGCGTGCTGGAGAAGTGCCAGGGACCATTTGGCGAGCTCTGGACCCCGCGAGTCGCTGGGCCCTGTCGCGCTGCTGGGAGGTGCCAGGGACCATTTGGCGAGCAGCTGGGATACCGCTGCGGGTCGCTGGGGCCCGTCGTGCATGCTGGGGAGGTGCCAGGGACCATTTGCCGAGCTGCTGGGACCCGTGCGCGCTGGGAGGTCGCTAGGGACCATTTGGCGCGAAGTCTTTGGGGCCGATGCGTGCGCTGGGGAGGTGCCAGGGACCGTTTGGCGAGCCACTGGGACCTCACACAAAGTCGCTGGGGCCCGTGCGCGTGCTGGGGTGGTGCCAGGGATTATATGACGAGCCTCTGGGATCCCGCGCGTGGTTGCTGGGGCCAGTGCGAATGCTGGGGAGGTGCCAGGGACCATTTGCCGAGCCGCTGGAACCCCACGCGAGTCGCTGGGGCCCGTGTGCGTGCTGGGGAGGTGCCAGGGACCATTTGTCGAGCCGCTGTGACCCCGCACGGGGTTTCGCTGGGCCCCGTGCGCGCACTGGGGAGGAGCCAGGTACTATTTGGCAAGACAGCTGGGACCCCGCGCGAGACGCTGGGGCCCGTGCTGCGCTGCGGATGTGCCAGGGACCATTTGGGGAGCCGCTGGGACCTGCACGGGGTTGCTGGGCCCCGTGCGCGCTGGGGAGGTGTCAGGGACCATTTGGCGAGCCGCTCGGACCCTGCTGAGGTCGCTGGGTTTGTGCGATCGCTGGGTAGGTGCCAGGGACCGTTTGGCGAGCCGCTGGAATCCCATGCGAAGTCGCTGGGCCCGTGCGCGTGCTGTGGAGGTGCCAGGGACCATTTGGCGAGCCGCTCGGAACCTGCGCGGGTCTCTGGGGCCTGTGTGTGCGCTGGGAGGTGCCAGGGACCATTTGGCGAGCCGCTGGGACCCCGCGCGAGGTCGCTGGGCCCGTGCGTGCACTGGGAGGTGCCAGGGACCATTTGGCGAGCCGCTGGGACCCCGCGCGAAGTCGCTGGGGCCCGTGCGCTGCTGGGGAGGTGCCAGGGACCATTTGGCGAGCCGCTGGGACCCTGCGCGTGGTCGCTGGGGCCCGTGCGTGCGCTGGGGAGGTGCCAGGGACCATTTGGCGAGCCGCTGGGACCCCGCGCGAAGTCGCTGGGGCCCGTGTGCGTGCTGGGGAGGTGCCAGGGACCATTTGGCGAGCCTCTGGGACCCTGCGCGAGGTCGCTGGGGCCCGTGCTGCGCTGGGGAGGTGCCAGGGACCATTTGGCGAGCCGCTGGGACCCGCGCGAAGTCGCTGGGGCCCGTGTGCGTGCTGGGGAGGTGCCAGGGACCATTTGGCGAGCCGCTGGGACCCCGCGAGGTCGTTGGGGCCCGTGTGCGTGCTGGGGAGGGGCCAGGGACCATTTGGCGAGCCGCTGGGACCCCGCGTGGTCGCTGGGGCCCATGTGCGTGTGCTGGGGATGTGCCAGGGACAATTTGGCGAGCCTCTCGGACCCGCACGAGATCGTTGGGCCCGTGCGGCGTGCTGGGGAGGTGCCAGGGATCATTTGGCGAGCCGCTGGGACCCGCGCGTGGTCGCTGGGCCCGTGCGCGCGCTGGGGAGGTGCCAGGGACCATTTGGCGAGCCGCTGGGACCCTGCGCGAGTCGCTGGGCCCGTGCGCGCGCTGGGGAGGTGCCAGGGACCATTTGGCGAGCCGCTGGGACCCGCGCGGGGTCGCTGGGCCCGTGCGTGCGCTGGGGAGTGTGCCAGGGACCATTTGGCGAGCCGCTGGGACCCTGCGCGAGGTCGCTGGGGCCCGTGCGCTGCTGGGGAGGTGCCAGGGACCATTTGGCGAGCCGCTGGGACCCCGCGCGAAGTCGCTGGGGCCCGTGCGCGTGCTGGGGAGGTGCCAGGGACCATTTGGCGAGCCGCTGGAACCCACGCGAAGTCGCTGGGGCCCGTGCGCATGCTGGGGAGGTGCCAGGGACCATTTGGCGAGCCGCTGGGACCCTGCAGGGGTCGCTGGGGCCCGTGCGTGCGCTGGGGAGGTGCCAGGGACCATTTGGCGAGCCGCTGGGACCCGCGCGGGGTCGCTGGGCCCGTGTGCGTGCTGGGGAGGTGCCAGGGACCATTTGGCGAGCCGCTGGGACCCTGCGTGGGGTCGCTGGGGCCCGTGCATGTGCTGGTGAGGTGCCAGGGACCATTTGATGAGCAGCTAGGACCCGTGCGGGGTTGCTGGGGCCCGTGTGCATGCTGGGGAGGTGCCAGGGATCATTTGGCAAGCCGCTGGGACCCCGCTGAGGTCGCTGGGCCCGTGCACGTGCTGGGGATGTGCCAGGGACCATTTGGCGAGCCGCTGGGACCCGCGCGAAGTCGCTGGGGCCCCTGCGCTGCTGGGGATGTGCCAGGGACCATTTGGCGAGCCGCTGGGACCCCGCGTGAAGTCGCTGGGTCCCGTGCGCGCTGGGGAGGTGCCAGGGACCATTTGGCGAGCCGCTGGGACCCCGCGCGAAGTCGCTGGGCCCGTGCGCGTGCTGGGGAGGTGCCAGGGACCATTTGGCGAGCCGCTGGGACCCCGCGCGAGGTCGCTGGGGCCCGTGGCGTCGCTGGGGAGGTGCCAGGGACCATTTGGCGAGCCGCTGGGACCCGCGCAAGGTCGCTGGGGCCCGTCGCGTGCTGGGGAGGTGCCAGGGACCATTTGGCGAGCCGCTGGGACCCTGCGCGGGTCGCTGGGCCCGTGCGCGTGCTGGGGAGGTGCCAGGGACCATTTGGCGAGCCGCTGGGACCCTGCGTGGTCGCTGGGGCCCGTGTGCGTGCTGGGGAGGAGCCAGGGACCATTTGGCGAGCCGCTGGAACCCCAGCGAAGTCGCTGGGCCCGTGCGCGTGCTGGGGAGGTGCCAGGGACCATTTGGCGAGCCGCTGGGACCCGCGCGAAGTCGCTGGGGCCCGTGCGCTGCTGGGGAGGTGCCAGGGACCATTTGGCGAGCCGCTGGGACCCTCGCGAAGTCGCTGGGGCCCGTGCATGCGCTGGGGAGGTGCCAGGGACCATTTGGCGAGCCGCTGGGACCCAGCGCGAAGTCGCTGGGCCCCGTGCGCGTGCTGGGGAGGTGCCAGGGACCATTTGGCGAGCCGCTGGGACCCTGCGCGAGGTCGCTGGGGCCCGTGCGTCGCTGGGGAGGTGCCAGGGACCATTTGGCGAGCCGCTGGGACCCCGCGCAAAGTCGCTGGGGCCCGTGCGCGTGCTGGGGAGGTGCCAGGGACCATTTGGCGAGCCGCTGGGACCCCGCGGGGTCGCTGGGGCCCGTGCGTGCGCTGGGGAGGTGCCAGGGACCATTTGGCGAGCCGCTGGGACCCCGCGGGGTCTCTGGGGCCCGTGCGCGTGCTGGGGATGTGCCAGGGACCATTTGCGAGCCGCTGGGACCCCGCGGGTAGTTGCTGGGCCATGCATGCGTGCTGGGTAGGAGCCAGGGACCATTTGGCGAGCCGCTGGGACCTTGCCCGAGGTCGCTGGGGCCCGTGCGATCGATGGGTAGGTGCCAGGGACCGTTTGGCGAGCCGCTGGGATCCCACGCGAGTGGCTGGGGCCCGTGCGCATACTGGGGATGTGCCAGGGACCATTTGCGAACCGTTGGGACCCCGCGCGTGGTTGCTGGGCCCTATGCGCATGCTGGATATGAGCCAGGGACCATTTGGTGAGCCGCTGGAACTGCGCATGGGGCTGCTGGGCCCGTGCGTGCACTGGGGAGGTGCCAGGGACCATTTGGAGAGCCGCTGGGACCCCGCGTGAAGTCACCGGGCCTGTGCGTGCTGGGGAGGTGCCAGGGACCATTTGGCGAGCCGCTCGAACCCTGCGCGGGTCTCTGGGGCCCGTGTGCATGCTGGGGATGTGCCAGGGATCATTTGGCGAGCCTCTGGGACTCCGCGCATGGTCGCTGGGCCCGTGCCCGCACTGAGGAGGGGCCAGGGACCATTTGGCGATCCACTGAGACCCTGCGCGGGTCGCTGGGGCCCGTGCGCATGCTGGGGAGGAGCCAGGGACCATTTGGCGAGCCGCTGGGACCCCGCGAGGTCGCTGGGGCCCGTGCGCGCTGGGGAGGTGCCAGGGACCATTTGGCGAGCCGCTGGGACCCTGCGCAGGTCGCTGGGGCCCGTGCGTTGCTGGGGAGATGCCAGGGACCGTTTGGCGAGCCCCTGGAACCCCGCGAAGTCGCTGGGCCCGTGCGCGCTGGGGAGGTGCCAGGGACCATTTGGCGAGCCGCTGGGACCCCGCCCGGGGTCGCTGGGCCCCGTGCACGCGCTGGGGAGGTGCCAGGGACCATTTGGCGATCCGCTCGGAACCCGCGCGAGGTCGCTGGGCCCGTCGCGTGCTGGGGAGGTGCCAGGGACCATTTGGCGAGCCGCTGGGACCCTGCGCGGGTCGCTGGGCCCGTGCGCGTGCTGGGGAGGTGCCAGGGACCATTTGGCGAGCCGCTGGGACCCCAGCGAAGTCGCTGGGCCCGTGCGTGCTGGGGAGGTGCCAGGGACCATTTGGCGAGCCGCTGGGACCCGCGGGGTCGCTGGGCCCGTGCGCGTGCTGGGGAGGTGCCAGGGACCATTTGGCGAGCCCCTGGGACCCGGCGAGGTCGCTGGGGCCTGTCGCGCGCTTGGAATGTGCCAGGGACTATTTGGCGAGCCGCTAGGACCCCGCGGAGGTCGCTGGGCCCCGTGGCCGCACTGGGGACGAGCCAGGTACCATTTGGCGACCCGCTGGGACCCCGCGTGAAGTCGCTGGTCCCGTGCGTGCTGGGGAGGGGCCAGGGACCATTTGACGAGCCGCTGGGACCCGCGCAAAGTCGCAGGGCCCGTGCGCGTGCTGGGGAGGGGCCAGGGACCATTTGGCAAGCCGTTGGGACCCCGCGTGGTCGCTGGGCCCGTGCTGCGTGCTGGGGAGGTGCCAGGGACCATTTGGCGAGCCGCTGGGACCCCGCGGGGTCGCTGGGCCCGTGCGTGCTGGGGAGGTGCCAGGGACCATTTGGCGAGCCGCTGGGACCCCGCGGGGTCGCTGGGCCCGTGCGCGCGCTGGGGAGGTGCCAGGGACCATTTGGCGAGCCGCTGGGACCCCGCGTGAAGTCGCTGGGGCCCGTGCGGCGCTGGGGAGGTGCCAGGGACCATTTGGCGAGCCGCTGGGACCCGCGCGGGTCGCTGGGCCCGTGCTGCGCTGGGGAGGTGCCAGGGACCATTTGGCGAGCCGCTGGGACCCCGCGGGTCGCTGGGCCCGTGCGTGCGCTGGGGAGGTGCCAGGGACCATTTGGCGAGCCGCTGGGACCCCGCGGGTTCGCTGGGCCCGTGCGCTTGCTGGGAGGTGCCAGGGACCATTTGGCGAGCCGCTGGGACCCCGCGGGGTCGCTGGGCCCGTGCGCTGCTGGGGAGGTGCCAGGGACCATTTTGTGAGCCGCTGGGACCCGTGCACGTGCTGGGGAGGTGCCAGGGACCATTTGTTAAGCCGCTGGGACCCAGCGCGAAGTCGCTGGGCCCGTGCGTGCGCTGGAAATGTGCCAGGGACCATTTGGCGAGCCGCTGGGACCCCGCGAAGTCGCTGGGCCCGTGCGTGCGCTGGGGATGTGCCAGGGGCCATTTGGCGAGCCGCTGGGACCCCGCGGAGTCGCTGGGCCCGTGCGTGCGCTGGGGAGGTGCCAGGGACCATTTGGCGAGCCGCTGGGACCCGTGCGTGGTCGCTGGGGCCTGTGCGTGTGCTGGGGAGGTGCCAGGGACCATTTGGCGAGCCGCTGGGACCCCGCGCGGTCGCTGGGCCCGTGCGGCTGCTGGGAGGTGCCAGGGACCATTTGGCGAGCCGCTGGGACCCCGCGAGAGTCGCTGGGGCCCGTGCGCATGCTGGGGAGGTGCCAGGGACCATTTGGCGAGCCGCTGGGACCCGCGCAGGGTCGCTGGGGCCCGTGTGCGTGCTGGGAGGTGCCAGGGACCATTTGGCGAGCCGCTGGGACCCGCGCAGGGTCGCTGGGCCCGTGCGCATGCTGGGGAGGTGCCAGGGACCATTTGGCGAGCCGCTGGGACCCGTGCGAAGTCGCTGGGGCCGCGTGCTGCGCTGGGGAGGTGCCAGGGACCATTTGGCGAGCCGCTGGGACCCCGCGGGGTCGCTGGGCCCGTGCGCCGCTGGGGATGTGCCAGGGACCATTTGGCGAGGCGCTGGGACCCCGCGCTAAGTCGCTGGGCCCGTGCATGTGCTGGGGAGGTGCCAGGGACCATTTGGCGAGCCGCTGGGACCCCAGCGAAGTCGCTGGGCCCGTGCGCATGCTGGGGAGGTGCCAGGGACCATTTGGCGAGCCGCTGGGACCCGCGTGGAGTCGCTGGGCCCGTGCGCGTGCTGGGGAGGTGCCAGGTACCATTTGGCGAGCCGCTGGGACCCTGCGAGGTCGCTGGGCCCCGTGCGCGTGCTGGGGAGGGGCCAGGTACCATTTGGCGAGCCGCTGGGACCCTGCAGAGGTCGCTGGGCCCGTGCGTGCTGTGGAGGGGCCAGGGACCATTTGGCGAGGCGCTGGGACCCCGCGCGAAGTCACTGGGCACCGTGCGCATGCTAGGGAGGGTGCAGGGACCATTTGGCACGCTGCTGGGACCCCACGCGAAGTCGCTGGGCCCGATGCGCGCGCTGGGGATGTGCCAGGGACCATTTGGCGAGCCGCTGGGACCCCAAGCGGGTCGCTGGGCCCGTGCGCGTGCTGGGGAGGTGCCAGGGACCATTTGGCGAGCCGCTGGGACCCGCGCGGGTCGCTGGGCCCGTGCGCGTGCTGGGGAGGTGCCAGGGACCATTTGGCGAGCCGCTGGGACCCGCGGAAGTCGCTGGGGCCCGTGCACATGCTGGGAAGGTGCCAGGGACCATTTGGCGAGCCGCTGGGACCCCGCGGGGTCGCTGGGCCCTGTGCTAGTGCTGGGGAGGTGCCAGGGACCATTTGGCGAGCCGCTGGGACCCCGCGGGGTCGCTGGGCCCGTGCGCGTGCTGGGGAGGTGCCAGGGACCATTTGGCGAGCCGCTGGGACCCCGCTGGGTCGCTGGGCCCGTGCGTGCGCTGGGGAGGTGCCAGGGACCATTTGGCGAGCCGCTGGGACCCGCGCAGGGTCCCTGGGGCCCGTGCATGCGCTGGGGAGGTGCCAGGGACCATTTGGCGAGCCGCTGGGACCCCTCATGGGGTTGCTGGGCCCGTGCGCGCTGGGGAGGGGCCAGGGACCATTTGGTGAACCGCTGGGACCCAGCGTGGTCGCTGGGCCCTGTGCTGTGCTGGGGAGGTGCCAGGGACCATTTGGCGAGCCGCTGGGACCCGCGCGGGTCGCTGGGCCCGTGCATGCGCTGGGGAGGTGCCAGGGACCATTTGGCGATAGTCCGCTGGGACCCCAGCGCCAGGTCGCTGGGCCCAGCGACTGCGCTGGGGAGGTGCCAGCGGACCATTTAGCCGCTGGGACCCCAGCACATGCTGGGGCCCGATGCTGCGCGGGGTGCCAGGGACCTTGGCAAGGCCCTGGCCCCTGCCAGGGGTCGCTGGGACCCACGCGCTGGGGGGACCCAGGGACCATTTGGCGAGCCGCTGGGACCCTGCGCAGGTCGCTGGGGCCCGTGCGATCGCTGGGGAGGTGCCAGGGACCATTTGGCGAGCCGCTGGGACCCCGCGTGAAGTCGCTGGGCCCCGTGTGCGCGCTGGGGAGGTGCCAGGGACCATTTGGCGAGCCGCTGGGACCCCGCGCAAAGTCGCTGGGGCCTGTGTGCGTGCTGGGGAGGTGCCAGGGACCATTTGGCGAGCCGCTGGGACCCCGCGCGGGTCGCTGGGCCCCGTGCGCGTGCTGGGGAGGTGCCAGGGACCATTTGGCGAGCCGCTGGGACCCCTGCGAGGTCGCTGGGCCCTGTGTGCGCGCTGGGGAGGTGCCAGGGACCATTTGGCGAGCCGCTGGGACCCCGCGGGGTCGCTGGGGCCCGTGCGCGTGCTGGGGAGGTGCCAGGGACCATTTGGCGAGCCGCTCGGACCCGTGCTGCTGCACTGGGGAGGTGCCAGGGACCATTTGCGAGCCGCTGGGACCCCGCGTGGTCGCTGGGCCCTGTGCGCGTCTGGGGAGGTGCCAGGGACCATTTGGCGAGCCGCTGGGACCCCGCACTGGGTCGCTGGGCCCCGTGCGCGCTGGGGAGGTGCCAGGGACCATTTGGCGAGCCGCTGGGACCCGCTGCAGGTCGCTGGGGCCCGTGCGCGCTGGGGAGGTGCCAGGGACCATTTGGCGAGGCCCTTGGACCCTGCGCGGTCGCTGAGCCCCGTGCGCGCTGGGGAGGGGCCAGGGACCATTTGGAGAGCCGCTGGGACCCCGCGCGGGTCGCTGGGCACATGCGCGTGCTGGGGAGGTGCCAGGGACCATTTGGCGAGCCGCTGGGACCCCGTGCAAAGTCGCTGGGGCCCGTGCGAGCGCTGGGGAAGTGCCAGGGACCATTTGCGAGCCGCTGGGACCCGGTGCGCTGCGTGCTGGGGATGTGCCAGGGACCATTTGGCGAGCCGCTGGGACCCAGCGCGTGGTCGCTGGGCCCTGTGCGCGCGCTGGGGAGGTGCCAGGGACCATTTGGCGAGCCGCTGGGACCCCGCGGGGTCGCTTGGCCCAGTGCGTGCTGGGGAGGTACCAGGGACCATTTGGCGAGCCGCTGGGACCCGCGCGGGTCGCTGGGCCCGTGTGCGTGCTGGGGAGGTGCCAGGGACCATTTGGCGAGCCGCTGGGACCCCGCGAAGTCGCTGGGGCCCGTGCGCGCGCTGGGGAGGTGCCAGGGAGCATTTGGCGAGCCGCTGGGACCCCGCGCGAGGTCGCTGGGCCCGTGCGCGCTGGGGAGGTGCCAGGGACCATTTGGCGAGCCGCTGGGACCCCGCGAGGTCGCTGGGCCCGTGCGCTGCTGGGGAGGTGCCAGGGACCATTTGGCGAGCCGCTGGGACCCCGCGAGGTCGCTGGGCCCGTGCGCCGCTGGGGAGGTGCCAGGGACCATTTGGCGAGCCGCTGGGACCCGCGCGGGTCGCTGGGCCCGTGCGTGTGCTGGGGAGGTGCCAGGGACCATTTGGCGAGCCGCTGGGACCCGCGCGGGGTCGCTGGGCCCGTGCGCGTGCTGGGGAGGTGCCAGGGACCATTTGGCGAGCCGCTGGGACCCCGCGGGGTCGCTGGGCCCGTGCGCGTGCTGGGGAGGTGCCAGGGACCATTTGGCGAGCCGCTGGGACCCCGCGAGGTCGCTGGGCCCGTGCGCGTGCTGGGGAGGTGCCAGGGACCATTTGGCGAGCCGCTGGGACCCCGCGGGGTCGCTGGGCCCGTGCGCGTGCTGGGGAGGTGCCAGGGACCATTTGGCGAGCCGCTGGGACCCCGCGCGAGGTCGCTGGGCCCGTGCGCGTGCTGGGGAGGTGCCAGGGACCATTTGGCGAGCCGCTGGGACCCTGCGCGGGTCGCTGGGGCCCGTGCGTCGCTGGGGAGGTGCCAGGGACCATTTGGCGAGCCGCTGGGACCCCGCGTGAGTCGCTGGGCCCGTGCGCGCTGGGGAGGTGCCAGGGACCATTTGGCGAGCCGCTGGGACCCCGCGCGGGTCGCTGGGCCCGTGCGCGTGCTGGGGAGGTGCCAGGGACCATTTGGCGAGCCGCTGGGACCCCGCGCGGGTCGCTGGGCCCGTGCTGTGCTGGGGAGGTGCCAGGGACCATTTGGCGAGCCGCTGGGACCCGCGCGGGGTCGCTGGGCCCGTGCGTGTGCTGGGAGGTGCCAGGGACCATTTGGCGAGCCGCTGGGACCCCGCGGGTCGCTGGGCCCGTGCGTGCGCTGGGGAGGTGCCAGGGACCATTTGGCGAGCCGCTGGGACCCCGCGGGGTCGCTGGGCCCGTGCGTGCCTGGGGAGGTGCCAGGGACCATTTGGCGAGCCGCTGGGACCCGCGCGGGGTCGCTGGGGCCCGTGCGCGCTGGGGAGGTGCCAGGGACCATTTGGCGAGCCGCTGGGACCCCGCGCGGGTCGCTGGGGCCCGTGCGTGCTGGGGAGGTGCCAGGGACCATTTGGCGAGCCGCTGGGACCCTGCGCGGGTCGCTGGGCCCCGTGCGCGCTGGGGAGGTGCCAGGGACCATTTGGCGAGCCGCTGGGACCCTGCGCGGGTCGCTGGGCCCGTGCGTGCTGGGGAGGTGCCAGGGACCATTTGGCGAGCCGCTGGGACCCCGCGGGGTCGCTGGGGCCCGTGCGCGCTGGGGAGGTGCCAGGGACCATTTGGCGAGCCGCTGGGACCCCGCGCGGGTCGCTGGGGCCCGTGCGCGTGCTGGGGAGGTGCCAGGGACCATTTGGCGAGCCGCTGGGACCCCGCGAAGTCGCTGGGCCCGTGCGCGCTGGGGAGGTGCCAGGGACCATTTGGCGAGCCGCTGGGACCCCGCGGGGTCGCTGGGCCCGTGCGTGCTGGGGAGGTGCCAGGGACCATTTGGCGAGCCGCTGGGACCCCGCGGGGTCGCTGGGCCCGTGCGCGTGCTGGGGAGGTGCCAGGGACCATTTGGCGAGCCGCTGGGACCCCGCGGGGTCGCTGGGCCCGTGCGCGCTGGGGAGGTGCCAGGGACCATTTGGCGAGCCGCTGGGACCCCGCGGGGTCGCTGGGCCCGTGCGCGTGCTGGGGAGGTGCCAGGGACCATTTGGCGAGCCGCTGGGACCCCGCGGGTCGCTGGGCCCGTGCGCGCTGGGGAGGTGCCAGGGACCATTTGGCGAGCCGCTGGGACCCGCGCGAGGTCGCTGGGGCCCGTGCGCGCTGGGGAGGTGCCAGGGACCATTTGGCGAGCCGCTGGGACCCCGCGGAGGTCGCTGGGGCCCGTGCGTCGCTGGGGAGGTGCCAGGGACCATTTGGCGAGCCGCTGGGACCCCGCGGGGTCGCTGGGCCCGTGCGCGTGCTGGGGAGGTGCCAGGGACCATTTGGCGAGCCGCTGGGACCCCGCGGGTCGCTGGGCCCGTGCGCGTGCTGGGGAGGTGCCAGGGACCATTTGGCGAGCCGCTGGGACCCCGCGTGGGTCGCTGGGCCCTGTGCGTGCTGGGGAGGTGCCAGGGACCATTTGGCGAGCCGCTGGGACCCCGCGGGGTCGCTGGGCCCGTGCGCGTGCTGGGGAGGTGCCAGGGACCATTTGGCGAGCCGCTGGGACCCCGCGGGGTCGCTGGGCCCGTGCGCGTGCTGGGGAGGTGCCAGGGACCATTTGGCGAGCCGCTGGGACCCCGCGAGGTCGCTGGGCCCGTGCGCGTGCTGGGGAGGTGCCAGGGACCATTTGGCGAGCCGCTGGGACCCGCGCGAGGTCGCTGGGGCCCGTGCGGCGCTGGGGAGGTGCCAGGGACCATTTGGCGAGCCGCTGGGACCCGCGCGAGGTCGCTGGGCCCGTGCGTGCTGGGGAGGTGCCAGGGACCATTTGGCGAGCCGCTGGGACCCGCGCGGGTCGCTGGGCCCGTGCGTGCGCTGGGGAGGTGCCAGGGACCATTTGGCGAGCCGCTGGGACCCGCGCGGGTCGCTGGGCCCGTGCGCTGCTGGGGAGGTGCCAGGGACCATTTGGCGAGCCGCTGGGACCCCGCGAGGTCGCTGGGCCCGTGCGCGTGCTGGGGAGGTGCCAGGGACCATTTGGCGAGCCGCTGGGACCCCGCGAGGTCGCTGGGCCCGTGCGTGCGCTGGGGAGGTGCCAGGGACCATTTGGCGAGCCGCTGGGACCCCGCGAGGTCGCTGGGCCCGTGCGCGCTGGGGAGGTGCCAGGGACCATTTGGCGAGCCGCTGGGACCCCGCGAGGTCGCTGGGCCCGTGCGTGCGCTGGGGAGGTGCCAGGGACCATTTGGCGAGCCGCTGGGACCCCGCGGGGTCGCTGGGCCCGTGCGTGCGCTGGGGAGGTGCCAGGGACCATTTGGCGAGCCGCTGGGACCCCGCGGGGTCGCTGGGCCCGTGCGCGCTGGGGAGGTGCCAGGGACCATTTGGCGAGCCGCTGGGACCCCGCAGGGTCGCTGGGGCCCGTGCGCGTGCTGGGGAGGTGCCAGGGACCATTTGGCGAGCCGCTGGGACCCGCGCGGGGTCGCTGGGGCCCGTGTGCGCTGGGGAGGTGCCAGGGACCATTTGGCGAGCCGCTGGGACCCCGCGCGGGTCGCTGGGCCCGTGCGTGCTGGGGAGGTGCCAGGGACCATTTGGCGAGCCGCTGGGACCCGCGCGAGGTCGCTGGGCCCGTGCGCGTGCTGGGGAGGTGCCAGGGACCATTTGGCGAGCCGCTGGGACCCCGCGAGGTCGCTGGGCCCGTGCGCTGCTGGGGAGGTGCCAGGGACCATTTGGCGAGCCGCTGGGACCCCGCGGGGTCGCTGGGCCCGTGCGCGTGCTGGGGAGGTGCCAGGGACCATTTGGCGAGCCGCTGGGACCCCGCGAAGTCGCTGGGCCCGTGCGCTGCTGGGGAGGTGCCAGGGACCATTTGGCGAGCCGCTGGGACCCGCGCTGGGTCGCTGGGCCCAGTGTGCTTGCTGAGGAGGTGCCAGGGACCGTTTGGCGAGCCGCTGGGACCCCGCGCGGGGTCGCTGGGGCCCGTGCGCGCGCTGGGGAGGTGCCAGGGACCATTTGGCGAGCCGCTGGGACCCCGCGAGGTCGCTGGGCCCGTGCGTCGCTGGGGAGGTGCCAGGGACCATTTGGCGAGCCGCTGGGACCACGCGCTATGTCGCTGGTGTCTGTGAATGCTGGGGAGGTGCCAGGGACCGTTTGGCGAGACGCTGGGACCCGCGCGGGTCGCTGGGCCCCGTGCTGCGCTGGGAAGGTGCCAGGGACCATTTGGCGAGCCGCTGGGACCCCGCGTGGTCGCTGGGCCCGTGCGCGTGCTGGGGAGGTGCCAGGGACCATTTGGCGAGCCGCTGGGACCCCGCGGGTCGCTGGGCCCGTGCGCGCTGGGGAGGTGCCAGGGACCATTTGGCGAGCCGCTGGGACCCTGCGGGGTCGCTGGGCCCGTGCGTGCTGGGGAGGTGCCAGGGACCATTTGGCGAGCCGCTGGGACCCGCGCAGGGTCGCTGGGCCCGTGCGCGCTGGGGAGGTGCCAGGGACCATTTGGCGAGCCGCTGGGACCCCGCGGAGGTCGCTGGGCCCGTGCGCGCTGGGGAGGTGCCAGGGACCATTTGGCGAGCCGCTGGGACCCCGCGGGGTCGCTGGGGCCCGTGCGCGTGCTGGGGAGGTGCCAGGGACCATTTGGCGAGCCGCTGGGACCCGCGCGGGTCGCTGGGCCCGTGCGCTGCTGGGGAGGTGCCAGGGACCATTTGGCGAGCCGCTGGGACCCCGCGGGGTCGCTGGGCCCGTGTGCGCGCTGGGGAGGTGCCAGGGACCATTTGGCGAGCCGCTGGGACCCCGCGGGGTCGCTGGGGCCCGTGCGCGTGCTGGGGAGGTGCCAGGGACCATTTGGCGAGCCGCTGGGACCCGCGGGGTCGCTGGGCCCGTGCGCGCTGGGGAGGTGCCAGGGACCATTTGGCGAGCCGCTGGGACCCCGCGCGGGTCGCTGGGCCCGTGCGCGTGCTGGGGAGGTGCCAGGGACCATTTGGCGAGCCGCTGGGACCCGCGCGGGTCGCTGGGGCCCGTGCGCTGCTGGGGAGGTGCCAGGGACCATTTGGCGAGCCGCTGGGACCCCGCGGGGTCGCTGGGCCCGTGCGTGCTGGGGAGGTGCCAGGGACCATTTGGCGAGCCGCTGGGACCCGCGCGAGGTCGCTGGGGCCCGTGCGCGTGCTGGGGAGGTGCCAGGGACCATTTGGCGAGCCGCTGGGACCCCGCGGGGTCGCTGGGCCCGTGTGCGCGCTGGGGAGGTGCCAGGGACCATTTGGCGAGCCGCTGGGACCCCGCGGGGTCGCTGGGCCCGTGCGTGCGCTGGGGAGGTGCCAGGGACCATTTGGCGAGCCGCTGGGACCCGCGCGGGTCGCTGGGCCCGTGCGTGCTGGGGAGGTGCCAGGGACCATTTGGCGAGCCGCTGGGACCCCGCGTGGGTCGCTGGGCCCGTGCGCGTGCTGGGGAGGTGCCAGGGACCATTTGGCGAGCCGCTGGGACCCCGCGCGGGTCGCTGGGCCCGTGCGCGTGCTGGGGAGGTGCCAGGGACCATTTGGCGAGCCGCTGGGACCCCGCGGGGTCGCTGGGCCCGTGCGCTGCTGGGGAGGTGCCAGGGACCATTTGGCGAGCCGCTGGGACCCCGCGGGGTCGCTGGGGCCCGTGCGCGTGCTGGGGAGGTGCCAGGGACCATTTGGCAAGCCGCTGGGACACGCGCGAGGTCGCTGGGGCCCGTGTGCGTGCTGGGGAGGTGCCAGGGACCATTTGGCGAGCCGCTGGGACCCCGCGGGGTTGCTGGGCCCGTGCGCTACTGGGGAGGAGCCAGGGACCATTTGGCGAGCCGCTCGGACCCCGCGAGGTCGCTGGGGCCCGTGCGCCGCTGGGGAGGTGCCAGGGATCATTTGGCGAGCCGCTGGGACCCCGCGCGGGTCGCTGGGCCCGTGCGCGTGCTGGGGAGGTGCCAGGGACCATTTGGCGAGCCGCTGGGACCCCGCGTAGTCTCTGGGCCCGTGCGCTGCTGGGGAGGTGCCAGGGAACCTTTGGCGAGCCGCTGGGAACCCGCACGGGGTCGCTGGGCCCCGTGCTCGTGCTGGGGAGGAGCCAAGTACCATTTGGCGAGCCGCTGGGACCCCGGGAGAAGTCGCTGGGGCCCGTGCGCTCGCTGGGGATGTGCCAGGAACCATTTGGCGAGCCTCTGTGACCCTGCAGAAGGTCGCTGGGGTCGTGCGATCGCTGGGGAGGTGCCAGGGACTGTTTGGCGAACCGCTGGGTCCCCGCATGATGTCGCTGGACCCGTGTGCGCTGGGGATGTGCCGGGGACCATTTGGCGAGCCGCTGGGACCCCGCGGGGTCGCTGGGCCCGTGCGTGCTGGGGATATGCCAGGGACCATTTGGCGAGCCTCTGGGACCCCTGCGGGGTCGCTGGGCCCGTGCGCTGCTGGGGAGGTGCCAGGGACCATTTGGCGAGCCGCTGGGACCCCGCGGGTCGCTGGGCCCGTGCGCGCGCTGGGGAGGTGCCAGGGACCATTTGGCGAGCCGCTGGGACCCCGCGAGGTCGCTGGGCCCGTGCGCGTGCTGGGGAGGTGCCAGGGACCATTTGGCGAGCCGCTGGGACCCCGCGCGGGTCGCTGGGCCCTGTGCAGTGCTGGGAGGTGCCAGGGACCATTTGGCGAGCCGCTGGGACCCCGCGGGTCGCTGGGCCCGTGCGTGCGCTGGGGAGGTGCCAGGGACCATTTGGCGAGCCGCTGGGACCCGCGCGGAGTCGCTGGGCCCGTGCGCGCTGGGGAGGTGCCAGGGACCATTTGGCGAGCCGCTGGGACCCGCGCGAAGTCGCTGGGGCCCGTGTCTGCGCTGGGGATGTGCCAGGGACCATTTGGCGAGCCGCTGGGACCCGCGCGAAGTCGCTGGGTCCTGTGCGCGCGCTGGGGATGTGCCAGGGACCATTTGGCGAGCAGGTGGGAACCCCGCGCGGGTCGCTGGGCCCCGTGCGCGCAGGGAAGGTGCCAGGGACCGTTTGGCGAGTCGCTGGGTCCCCTCGTGAAGTCGCTGGGCACCGTGTGCACGCTGGGGATCTGCCAGGGACCATTTGCGGGCCGCTGAGACCCCGCGCGAAGTCGCTGGGGCCCGTGCGCGTGCTGGGGATGTGCCAGGGACCATTTACGAGCGCTGGGACCCGTGTGCGCACTGGGGATGTGCCATGGACCATTTGCAAGCTGCTGGGACCCCACGCGTGGTTGCTGGGCCCTGTGCGCGTTCTGGGTAGGAGCCAGGGCCATTTGGCGAGCCGCTGAAACCCCGCACTGGGTCGCTGGGCCCCTTATGCGCGCTAGGGAGGTGCCAGGGACCATTTGGCGAGCCGTTTGGACACTGCACGAATACGCTGGGGACCGCGCGTGCTGGGTAGGTACCAGGGACCATTTGCGATCCGCTGGAACCCTGCACGAAGACGCTGGGGTCCATGCGCTGGCTGGGTAGGTTCCAGGGGTCTTTTAGCGAGCTGCTGGGACCCCGAGCGGGGGTCGC
Organism: Acipenser oxyrinchus oxyrinchus; assembly: GCA_030684275.1. Classification (NCBI taxonomy): domain Eukaryota; kingdom Metazoa; phylum Chordata; class Actinopteri; order Acipenseriformes; family Acipenseridae; genus Acipenser; species Acipenser oxyrinchus. The sequence goes on along the minus strand of CM060278.1, from coordinate 6,394,481 downwards.
TGGGCCCCATGTGCGCGCTGGGGAGGGGCCAGGGAACATTTGGCAAGCCGCTGGAACCCCACGCAAAGTCGCTGGGGCCCGTGTAGACGCTGGGGATCTGATAGGGACCATTTGCTAGCCGCTGAGGCCCGTGCGCGTGCTGGGGATGTGCCAGGGACCATTTGCGAGCCGCTGGGACCCCACGCGTGGTAGCAGGACACTGTGCATGTGCTGGGTAGGAGCCAGGGCCATTTGGCGAGCCGCTGGAACCCCGCACGGGATCGCTGGGCCCCTTATGCGTGCTGGGGATGTGCCAGGGATCATTTGGCGAGCGATTGGGACCCCGCGCGTAGTCGGTTGGGCCCGTGTGCGCGCTGGGGATGGGCCAGCGATCATTTGGCGAGCCGCTGGAACCCTGCACGAAGACGCTGGGGCCAGTGCGCGGGCTGGGTAGGTTCCAGGGATCATTTAGCGAGCTGCAGGGAGCCTGTGCGAGGTCGCTGGGGCTTGTGCGATAGCTGGTGAGGTGCCAGGGACTGTTTGCCGAGCCGCTGGAACCCCACGCAAAGTCGCTGGGGCCCGTGTGCATGCTGCGGAGGTGCCCGGGACCGTTTGTCGAGCCGCTGGGTCCCCACGTGAAGTCGCTGGGCCCCGTGTGCACGCTGGGGATCTGCCAGGGACCATTTGCTAGCCGCTGAGACCCCTCGCAAAGTCACTGGGGCGTGTGTACGCGCTGGGGATGTGCCATGGACCATTTGCGAGCTGCTTGGACCCCACGTGTGGTTGCTGGGCCCTGTGTGCGTGCTGGGTAGGAGCCAGGGACATTTTGGCGAGCCGTTTGGACCCCGCACGAAGACGCTGGGGCCCGTGCGCGCGCTGGGTAGGTGCCAGGGACCATTTGCGGGCCGCTGGAACCCTGCACGAAGACGCTGGGGCCAGTGCGCGGGCTGGGTAGGTTCCAGGGATCATTTAGCGAGCTGCAGGGACCCTGAGCGGGGTCGCTGGGCCCCGTGTGTGTGCTGGGGAGGAGCCAGGTACCATTTGGCGAGCCACTGGGACCCCACACAAAGTCGCTGGGGCCGGTGCGCGCTGGGGATGTGCCAGGGATGATTTAGCGAGCCTCTGGGACCCTGCACGAGGTTGCTGGGGCCCGTCGCGATCGCTGGGAAGGTGCCAGGGACCGTTTGGCGAGCCGCTGGATCCACGTGTGAATTCGCTGGGCCCCGTGCGTGCGCTGGGGATGTGCCAGGGACCATTTGGCGAGCCGCTGGGACCCTAAGCGAGGTCGCTGGGCCCCGTGCGATCGCTGGGGAGTTGCCAGGGACCGTTTGGTGAGCCGCTGGGTCCCAGTGTGAAGTCGCAGGCCCCGTGCGAGCACTGGGGATGTGCCAGAGACCATTTGCGAGCCGTTGGGACCCCACGCGGGGTCGCTGGGGCCCATGCACGCACTTGGGATGTGCCATGGGCAATTTGGCGAGCTGCTGGGACACGCTGCGTGGTTGCTTGGCCCTGTGCGCGTGCTGGGTAGGAGCCAGGGAACATTTGGCGAGCCTCTGGGAGCCTGTGCGAGGTCGCTGGGGCTTGTGCGATCGCTGGTGAGGTGCCAGGGACTGTTTGTCGAGCCGCTGGAACCCCACGCAAAGTCGCTGGGGCCCGTGCACATGCTGCGGAGGTGCCCGGGACCGTTTGGCGAGCCGCTGGGTCCCCACATGAAGTCGCTGGGCCCCGTGTGCACGCTGGGGATCTGCCAGGGACCATTTGCTAGCCGCTGAGACCCCTCGCAAAGTCACTGGGGCGTGTGTACGCGCTGGGGATGTGCCATGGACCATTTGCGAGCTGCTTGGACCCCACGTGTGGTTGCTGGGCCCTGTGTGCGTGCTGGGTAGGAGCCAGGGCCATTTGGCGAGCCGCTGGAACCCAGCACGAAGTCGCTGGGCCCGTGTCGCACTGGGGAGGTGCCAGGGAAATTTTGGCGTGCCGCTGGAACCCTGCACGAAGACGCTGGGGCCAGTGCGCGGGCTGGGTTGGTTCCAGGGATCATTTAGCGAGCTGCAGGGACCCTGAGCGGGGTCGCTGGGCCCCGTGTGTGTGCTGGGGAAGAGCCAAGTACCATTTGGCGAGCCACTGGGACCCCACACAAAGTCGTTGGGGCCCGTGCGCGCAGGGGATGTGCCAGGTACCAATTTACGACCCTCTGTGACCCTGCACAAGGTCGCAGGGGCCCGTGCGATCGCTGGGAAGGTGCCAGGGACCGTTTGGTGAGCCGCTGGATCCACGTGTGAATTCGCTGGGCCCCGTGCGTGCGCTGGGGATGTGCCAGGGACCATTTGCGAGCCTCTGGGACCCTAAGCGAGGTCGCTTGGCTCCATGCGATCGCTGGGGAGTTGCCAGGGACCGTTTGGTGAGCCGCTGTGTCACAGTGTGAAGTCGCAGGCCCCGTGCGAGCACTGGGGATGTGCCAGAGACCATTTGAAAGCCGTTGGGACCCCACGCGGGGTCGCTGGGGCCCATGCACGCACTTGGGATGTGCCATGGGCAATTTGCGAGCTGCTGGGACACCGCTCGTGGTTGCTTGGCCCTGTGCGCGTGCTGGGTATGAGCCAGGGAACATTTGGCGAGCCGCGGGAGCCTGTGCGAGGTCGCTGGGGCTTGTGCGATCGCTGGTGAGGTGCCAGGGACTGTTTGCCGAGCCGCTGGAACCCCACGCAAAGTCGCTGGGGCCCGTGCGCATGCTGCGGAGGTGCCCGGGACCATTTGACGAGCCGTTCGGAACCCGCGCGGGGTCTCTGGGGCCCGTGTGCATGCTGGGATGGTGCCAGGGATCATTTGGATTGCCGCTGGGCCCCGTGTGCGTGCTGGGGAGGAGCCAGGTACCATTTGGAGAGCCGCTGGGACCCCGGGCGAAGTCGCTGGGGCCCATGCGCGTGCTGGGGATGTGCCAGGGAACATTTGGCGAGCCTGTGGTACCCTACACGAGGTCGCTTGGCCATGTGCGCACACTGGGGATGTGCCAGGGACCATTTGGCGAGGATCTGTGACCCTGCGCAAGGTCGCTGGGGCCCGTGCGATCTCTGGGGAGGTGCCAGGGACCATTTGGTGAACCGCTGGGTCCCCGCGTGAAGTCGCTGGGCCCCGTGCGTGTGCTGGGGATGTGCCAGGGACCATTTGCGCGCCGCTGGGACCCTACGCGACGTTGCTTGGCCCTGTGCGATCGCTGGGGAGGTGCCAGGGACCGTTTGGCGAGCCGCTGGGTCCCCGTGTGAAGTCGCTGGGCCCCGTGCGCGCGCTGGGGATGTGCCAGGGACCATTTGCGAGCCGCTGGGACCCTGCGCGAAGACGCTGGGTTCCGTGTGGCGCTGGGGAATGCCAGGCATCATTTGCGAGCCGTTGGGACCCCACGCAGGGTCGCTTGGGCCCGTCTTGGCGTGGTTTGGATGTGTCAGGGGCCATTTGCAAGCCGCTGGCTCCCCGCCGCGAAGTCACTGGGCTCGGGCGCGCGCTGGGGAGGGGCCGGGAACATTTGGCAAGCCGCTGGGACCCTGTGCGAGGTCGCTGGGGCTCGTGTGATCGCTGGTGAGGTGCCAGGGACCGTTTGCCGAGCCGCTGGAACCCCACGCGAAGTCGTTGGGGCCCGTGCGCATGCTGGAGGCGTGCCGGGACCATTTTTCGAGCCGTTGGAACCACGCGGGGTCTCTAGGTCCCATGTGCGCGCTGGGATGGTGCCAGGGATCATTTGGATAGCTGCTGGGTCGCTGGGCCCGTCGTGTGCTGGGGAGGAGCCAGGTACCATTTGGCGAGCCTCTGGTACCCGGGCGAAGTCGCTGGAGCCCATGCGCGTGCTCTGGATGTGCCAGGGAACATTTGGCGAGCCTCTGTGACCCAACGCGAGGTCGCTGGGGCCCGTGTGCACTTTGGGGATGTGCCAGGGACGATTTACGAGCAGCTGGGACCTCGTCGAAGTCGCTGGTTCCTGTGTGGCGCTGGGGATGTGCCAGGGACCATTTGGTGACAGGTGGGAACCCCACACGGGTTGCTGCTCCCCTGTGTGCACAGGGAAGGTGCCAGGGACCGTTTGGCGAGCCGCTGGGTCCCCTCGTGAAGTCGCTGGGCACCGTGTGCATGCTGGGGATCTGCCAGGGACCATTTGCTGGCCGCTGAGACCCTGCGCGAAGTCGCTGGGGCCCGTGCGCGTTCTGGGTAGGAGCCAGGGACATTTGGCGAGCCGCTGGAACCCCACACTGGGTAGCTGGGCCCCTTATGCGCTAGGGAGGTGCCAGGGACCATTTGGCGAGCCGTTTGGACATCGCACGAATACGCTGGGGACCGCGCGCGCGCTGGGTAGGTGCCAGGGACCATTTGCGATCCGCTAGAACGCTGCACGAAGACGCTGGGGTCCGTGCGCGGGCTGGGTAGGTTCCAGGGGTCTTTTAGCGAGCTGCTGGGACCCCGAGAGGGGTTGCTGGGCCCCATGTGCGTGCTGGGGAGATGCCACGGACCATTTGGCGAGCAGCTGGGACCCCGCGCAAAGTCGCTGGGCTATGGGTGCGCGCTGGGGAGGGGCCTGGGAACATTTGGCAAGCTGCTGGGACCCTGTGCGAGGTCGCTGGGGCTCGTGCGATCGCTGGTGAGGTGCCAGGGACCGTTTGCCGAGCCGCTGGAACTCCACGCAAAGTCGCTGGGGCCCGTGTGGACGCTGGGGATCTGATAGGGACCATTTGCTAGCCGCTGAGGCCCGTGCGCGTGCTGGGGATGTGCCAGGGACCATTTGCAAGCCGCTGGGACCCCACGCGTGGTAGCAGGGCACTGTGCGTGTGCTGGGTAGGAGCCAGGGCCATTTGGCGAGCCACTGGAACCCCGCACGTGGTCGCTGGGCCCCTTATGCGTGCTGGGGATGTACCAGGGATCATTTGGCGAGCGATTGGGACCCCGCGTGAAGTCGCTGGGCCCCGTGTGCACGATGGGGATCTGCTAGGGACCATTTGCTAGCCGCTGAGACCCCGCGAAGTCGCTGGGGCCGGTGTGCGCGCTGGGGATGTGCCATGGACCATTTGCGAGCTGCTGGGACCCCACGCGAAGTCGGTTGGGCCCATGTGCGCGCTGGGAAGGTGCCAGGGACCGTTTGGCGAACCACTGGGTCCCCACGTGAAGTCGCTGGGCCCCGTGTGCACGCTAGGGATCTGCCAGGGACCATTTGCTAGCCGCTGAGACCCCTCGCGAAGTCGCTTGGGCCCGTGCGCGTGCTGGGGATGTGCCAGGGACCATTTGCCAAGCCGCTGGGACCCTAAGCGAGGTAGCTTGGCCCCGTGCGCGTGCTGGGGATGTGCCAGGGACCATTTGGCGACCCTCTGTGACCCTGCACAAGGTCGCTGGGGCCAGTGCGATCGCATGGGAAGGTGTCAGGGACCGTTTGGTGAGCCACTGGGTCCCCACATGAAGTCGCTGGGCTCCGTGTGCACGCTGGGGATCTGCCAGGGACCAATTGCTAGCCGGTGAGACCCCTCGCAAAGTCACTGCGGCGCCTGTGCGCGCTGGGGATGTGCCATGGACCATTTGCGAGCTGCTTGGACCCCACGTGTGGTTGCTGAGTCCTGTGTGTGTGCTGGGTAGGAGCTAGGGCCATTTGGCGAGCCGCTGGAACCCCGCACGGGGTCGCTGGGCCCCGTGTGCCATGGACCATTTGGCGAGCCGTTTGGACCCCGCACGAAGACGCTGGGGCCCATGCGCGCGCTGGGTAGGTGCCAGGGACCATTTGCGAGTCGCTGGAACCCTGCACGAAGACACTGGGGCCAGTGCGCGGGCTGGGTAGGTTCCAGGGATCATTTAGCGAGCTGCAGGGACCCTGAGCGGGGTCGCTGGGCCCCGTGTGTGTGCTGGGGAGTAGCCAAGTACCATTTGGCGAGCCACTCGGACCCTGCGCGAAGTCAGTTGGGCCTGTGTGCGTGCTGGGGATGTGCCAGGGATCATTTGGCGAGCCGCTGGGAACCTATGCGAGGTCGCTTGGCCCCGTCCGATAGGGACCATTTGGCGACCCTCTGTGACCCTGCACAAGGTCGCTGGGGCCAGTGCGATCGCATGGGAAGGTGTCAGGGACCGTTTGGTGAGCCACTGGGTCCCCACATGAAGTCGCTGGGCTCCGTGTGCACGCTGGGGATCTGCCAGGGACCAATTGCTAGCCGGTGAGACCCCTCGCAAAGTCACTGCGGCACGTGTGCACGCTGGGGATGTGCCATGGACCATTTGCGAGCTGCTTGGACCCCACGTGTGGTTGCTGAGTCCTGTGTGTGTGCTGGGTAGGAGCTAGGGCCATTTGGCGAGCCGCTGGAACCCCGCACGGGGTCGCTGGGCCCCGTGTGCCAGGGACCATTTGGCGAGCCGTTTGGACCCCGCACGAAGACGCTGGGGCCCATGCGCGCGCTGGGTAGGTGCCAGGGACCATTTGCGAGTCGCTGGAACCCTGCACGAAGACACTGGGGCCAGTGCGCGGGCTGGGTAGGTTCCAGGGATCATTTAGCGAGCTGCAGGGACCCTGAGCGGGGTCGCTGGGCCCCGTGTGTGTGCTGGGAGTAGCCAAGTACCATTTGGCGAGCCACTCGGACCCTGCGCGAAGTCAGTTGGGCCTGTGTGCGTGCTGGGGATGTGCCAGGGATCATTTGGCGAGCCGCTGGGAACCTATGCGAGGTCGCTTGGCCCTGTCCGATAGCTGGGGAGGTGCCAGGGACAGTTTGGTGAGCTGCTTGGTCCCCGTGTGAAGTCACTGGGACCCCGTGCGTGCGCTGGGGATGTGCCAGGGACCATTTGTGAGCTGCTGGGAGCCCCCGCGAAGTCGCTGGGGTCCGTGCCTGCGCTGTGGATGTGCCAGGGGCCATTTGCGAGCCGCTGGGTCCCCACGTGAAGTCGCTGGGCCCCGTGTGCAACCTGGGGATCTGCCAGGGACCATTTGCTAACCGCTGAGACCCCGCGCGAAGTCACTGGGGCCCGTGTGCACGCTGGGGATGTGCCATGGACCATTTGCGAGCCGCTTGGACCCCACGTGTGGTTCCTGGGCCCTGTGTGCGTGCTGGGTAGGAGACAGGGCCATTTGGCGAGCCGCTGGAACCCCGCACAGAGTCGCTGGGCCCCGTGTGCGCGCTGAGGAGGTGCCAGGGACCATTTGGCGAGCCGTTTGGACCCCACACAAAGACGCTGGGGCCCGTGCGGCGCTAGGTAGGTGCCAGGGACCATTTGCGAGCCCCTGGAACCCTGCACGAAGGCGCTGGGGCCCGTCGCTGGCTGGGTTGGTTCCACGGATCATTTAGCGAGCTGTAGGGACCCCGAGCGGGTCGCTGGGCCCCATGTGTGCTGGGAGGAGCCAAGTACCATTTGGCCAGCCACTGGGACCCAGCGTGAAGTCGTTTGGCCTGTGTGCGCACTGAAGATGTGCCAGGGATCATTTGGTGAGCCACTGGGACCCTACGCGAGGTTGCTTGGCCCCGTGCGATTGCTGAAGAGGTGCCAGGGACCATTTGCGAGCTGCTGGGAGCCCCGCGAAGTTGCTGGGGTCCGTGCCTGCGCTGGGGATGTGATAGGGACTATTTGCTAGCCGCTGGGACCCCGCGCGTGGTTGCTCGGCCCCTGCGCATGCTGGGTAGGAGCCAGGGACCATTTCGCGAGCCGCTGGCTCCCCGCGCGAAGTTGCTGGGCTACGGGCGCATGCTGGGGAGGGGCCAGGGAACATTTGGCAAGCCGCTGGGACCATGTGAGATGTCGATGGGGCTCGTGCGTTTTCCGAGACGCTGGAACCCCACGCGAAGTCGCTGGGGCTCGTGCGCATTTCGGGAGGAGGTGCCGGGGACCATTTGGCGAGCCACGCGGGGTCTCTGGGGGCCGTGTGCACGCTGGGGATGTGCCAGAGACCATTTGCGAGCCGCTGGGACCCGGCACGGGGTCGCTGGGCCCCGTGCGCTCACTGTGGAGGGGCCAGGGGCCATTTGGCAAGCCGCTGGGACCCAGCACGAAGTCGGTGGGGCCCGTGCGCGCCTTGGGGATGTGCCAGGGACCATTTGGCGAGCCTCTGTGACCCTGTGCAAGGTCGCTGGGGCCCGTGCAATCTCTGGGGAGGTGCCAGGGACCGTTTGGTGAGCCGCTGGGTCCCCGCATGAAGTCGCTGGGCCCCGTGTGCACGCTGGGGATGTGCCAGGGACCATTTGCGAGCCGCTGGGACCCTGCGCGAAGTCGCTGGGGTCCGTGCGCGCGCTGGGGATGTGCCAGGGACCATTTGCAAGCCGCTGGGAACCCACTTGAAGTTGCTGGTTCCTGTGTGCGCGCTGGGGATGTGCCAGGGACCATTTGGCGAGCCGCTTAGAGCCCACACGTGGTCTCTTGGGCCCGTGTGCGCACTGGGGAGATGCCAGGGACCATTTAGCGAGCCGCTGGGACCCCGCGCGAAGTCGGTTAGGCCTGTCTGCGCGCTGGGGATGTGCCAGGGATCATTTGGCGAGTGGCTGGGGCCCTAAGCGAGGTCACTTGACCCGTCGGGCGCTGGGGATGTGCCAGGGACCATTTGGCGACCCTCTGTGACCCCGCACAAGGTCATTGGGGCCCATGCGATCGCTGGGAAGGTGCCAGAGACCATTTGCTAGCCGCTGAGACCCCGCGTGAAGTTGCTGGGGTCCGTGCGCGTGCTGGGGATGTGCCAGGCTCCATTTGCGAGCCCCTGGGACCCCGCGCGAAGTTGCTAGGGTCGTGTGCGCACTGGGGATGTGCCATGGACCATTTGCGAGCCGCTGGGACCCCACGCGTTGTTACTGGGCCCTGTGTGTGCGCTTGGTAGGTGCAAGGGACAATTTGCGAGCCGCTGTGACCCCGCACGAAGGCGCTGGGGCCCATGCGGCGTGCTGGGTGCGTTGCAGGGATCATTTGGCGAGCTGCTGGGACCCCGAAGGGTCGCTGGGCCCGTGCGCGTGCTAGGGAGGAGCCAAGTACCATTTGGCGAGCCACTGGGACCCCGCGCGAAGTCGGTTGGGCCCGTGTGCGCGCTGAGGATGTGCCAGCGATTATTTGGCGAGCCGCTGGTACCCCGCGCAGGGTCGTTGGGCCCTGTGTGCACGCTGGGGAGATGCCAGGGACAATTTGGCGAGCCGTTAGGACCCGTGCGCGTGCTGGTGTTGTGCCCTGGACCATTTGTGAGCCGCTGGGACCCCGCGCGACGTCAGTGGGGCCCGTGCGCGCGCTGGGGATGTGCCAGGGACCATTTGGCGACCCTCTGTAACCCTGCACAAGGTCGCTGGTGCCCGTGCGATCGCTGGGAAGGCGCCATGGACCGTTTGGTGAGCCGCTGGGTCCCCACGTGAAGTCGCTGGGCCCCATGTGCACGCTGGGGATCTGCCAGGGACCATTTGCTAGCCGCTGAAACACCGCCAAGGGTCGCTGGGTCCCGTGTGCGCGCTGGGGAGATGCCAGGGACCATTTGGCGAACCGCTGGGACCCGTGCACGAGCTGGGGAGGTGCCAGGGATCATTTGGCAAGCTGCTGGGACCCCGCGTGGGTTGTTGGGCCCCGTGCGCACGCCGGGGAGGAGCGGGGACCATTTGGCGAGCCGCTGGTTCCTACGCGAGGTCGCAGGTGCCCGTGCAATTGCTGGGGAGGTGCCAGGGACTATTTGCCGAGCCGCTGTAACCCCACGCGAAGTCGCTGGGGCCCGTCTTGGCGTGTTTGGGAGGTGCCAGGGACCATTTGGCGAGCCGCTCGCAACCAGCGCGGGGTCTCTGGGGCAAGTGTGCACGCTGGGTATGTGATAGGGACCATTTGGCGAGCCGCTGGGACCCAGCGGGGTTGCTGCTCCCTGTGCAAGCGCTGGGGAGGAGCCAGGGACCATTTGGAGAGCCGCTGGTACCGCGCGAAGTCCCTGGGGTCAGTGCAGCGCCGGGAGGGGCCAGGGACAATTTGGCGAGCTGTTATGTCCCCGCGATGTCTCTGACCCCTGTGTACGTGATAGGGAGGGCCAGGGACCATTTGGCAAGCAGCTGGGGCCCGGCGTGCGCTGGGGATGTGCCAGGGACCACTTGCGGCGGCTGGGACCCCACGCGGGTCGCTGGGCCCGGTGTGCGCGTTTGGGAGGTGTCAGGGACCATTTGGCGAGCTGCTAGGACCCCGATTGCGTTGTCTCTGGGGCCCGTGCGCTTGTTTGGGAGATGCCAGGGACTATTTGGAGAGCCGCTGGGACTCCGCGCGGGGTCGCTGGGCCCTGTGTATGCGCTGGGGATGTGCCACGGACCATTTGCGAGCCGCTGGGGCCCATGTGCGCACTGGGTAGGTTCCAGGGACCATTTGGCGAGCCTCTGTGTCACCGCGCGATGTCGCTGGGGCCCATGCGCGAGCTGGGGATGTGCCAGGGACCATTTGGTGAGCCGCCGGGAACCCGCGCGAAGTCGGTGGGGCCCGTGCGCTCTGGGGATGTGCCAGGGACCATTTGGAGAGTCAATGTGACCCTGCGCAAGGTCGCTGGGCCCCGTGCGCGAGCTGGGCAGGGGCCAGGGACCATTTGGCGGGCCGCTGGGATCCCGCACGGGGTCTTTGTGCCATGTGCGAGCGCCGGGGAGGGGCCAGGGATCATTTGGCGAGCCGCTGAGACCCCGCACGGGGTCGCTGGGGCCCGTGTGCGCGCTGGGGATGTGAAAGGGATCATTTGGCGAGCCACTGGAACCCCGCGCAGGGTCACTGGGCCCCGTGTGAGCTCTGGGGAGATGCCAGGCAGCATTTGGCGAGCCGCTTGGACCCCGCGCGTGGTCGCTGGGGTCCGTACGCGTGCTGATGAGGTGCCAGGGACAATTTGGTGAGCCGCTGGGACCTTGCGCGGTTTTGCTGTGCCCCATGCACGCGTTGGGGAGGTGCCAGGGACCATTTGGCGAGCCACTGGGACCCCGCACGTGGTCGCTGGGGCCCGTCGGCGGCTGGGGATGTGCCAGGGAACATTTGGCGAGCCTGTGGGACCCTGCGCGAGGTTGCTTGTCCCCGTACGCGCCCTGGGGATGTGTTAGTGACCATTTGTGAGCCGCTGGGACCCTGCGCGAAGACGCCGGGGCCAGTGCTCAAGCTGCGGATGTGCCAGGGACCATTTGCGAGCCGTTGAGACCCCATGTGTGGTTGGTGGGCCCTGTGCGTGCGCTGGGGAGGTGCCAGGTACCATTTGGCGAGCAGCTGGGATCCCGCGCGAAGTCGCTGGGGCCCGTGTTTGCGCTAGGTAAGTGCCAGGGATCATTTGGCGAGCCGCTCGGAACCAGAGCGGGGTCTCTGGGGCCTGTGTGCGCGCTGGGGAGGTCCCAGGGATCATTTGCAGAGCCACTGGGCCCCGTGCGCGCACTGCAGAGGGGCCGGGGATCATTTGGCAAGCCGCTGGGACAACGAACAAAGTCACTGAGGCCCGTGCGCTAGGTGGGGATTTGCGAGGGACCATTTGGCAAGCCGGGCGGGTCGCTGGGCACCGTGCGCGCACTGGGAGGTGCCAGGGACCATTTGGTGAGCCTCTGGGGCCAGTGCGAGCGCTGGGAATGTGCCATTGTCCATGTGGTGAGCCGCTGGGACCACGCGTGAAGTCGCTGGGGCCAGTGCGCGCGCTGGGGAGGTGCCAGGGACCATTTGCGAGTTGCTGGAACCCCGCGCGTGGTTGCTGGACCCTGTGCGCGCTAGGTAGGAGCCAGGGACCATTTGGCGAGCCGCTGGGACCCCGCATGAAGTTGCTGGAGCCCGAGCGCGGGATGGGGATGTGCCAGGGACCATTTGCGAGCCACTGGGGCCCGTGCGCGAGCTGGGGATGTGCCAGGGATCATTTATGCGCCGCTGGGACCCCGCGCGTGGTTGCTGGACCCTGTGCACGCGCTAGGTAGGAGCCAGGTACCATTTGACGAGCCGCTGGGACCCCGCGTAAAGTCGCTGGGGCCCGTGCACGTGCTGGGGATGTACCAGGGACCATTTGGCGAGCCTATGGGACCCAGCGCGAGCTCGCTGTGCCCCGCACTCGTGCGCTGTGGAGGTGCCAGGCACCATTTGGCGAGCCGCTGGAAGCCTGCGTTGGGTTGCTGGTCCCAGTGCTTGCATTGAGGAGGGGCCAGGTACCATTTGGCAAGCCGTTGGGACCCCGCGCGGGGTCACTGGGCCCCATGTGCTTGCTGGGGAGGTGCCAGGGACTATATATATTGTTCTGTATTTATATTGTTTTGTATTGTTATTGTTTTGTATTTATATTTTAAAAACCTCGTGAGGATGCATGGCTGATCAGCTACTGATTATTTAACTAGCTGACAATTCACGCATCCTTACTAAACTCGTGCAGACTGTGGCCGTGAGGTAATAAGATAATTAACAGCTAGTTAACCCCTCGGCCAAAATATAAAAGCCTCCAGCTGTCCGCGCTAAGGCGGATGTGTACAGAGGGGAGTACGGGGAATGGAGAGAGCAAAGAGAGAAAAAGGAGAGAGAAAGTAGAGAGAAAACAAATTAAAAACAACTGGTTTTACCACCAGGCGCTTATTTGTTTATTTCTATTTGTTTGGCCAACGTGCCCTTTTTGTTTCTGTCTGGTTTGTTTAAATCGTTTGTTTTGTTTTTGATGTGTTATTTAATAAAAGAAGCTGAACGCCGTAGCGTTTCAGCTCTCACCCGTACTTCCTGAGTCTGCGTTTCTGGTCTGTGACGTCACCACAGCTCACCACTGCAAGCCATCCTTCACACCACATCATCAATATACGCTGCTGCATATTCATGATGTGGGCGTAAAACCTGGTCCATCAGTCTCTGAAAGGCAGCGGGCGCACCATGTAGCCCAAACGGCATGGTTTTAAAGTGAAGCAGCCCCTCTGGTGTTGAAAATACAGTTTTCTCTCTGGAACTGCAGGTTACAGGGATCTGCCAGTATTCCATCATCAGGTCCAAAGTGGAGATAAACCTTGCCTTACCCAGTCTGTCTAAAAGTTCGTCAACCCGAGGCATAGGGTATGCATCGAACTTGGCAATAGTGTTTACCTTCCTGAAATCCACGCAGGAGCGATTGGTGCCGTCTTTCTTTTCTTAGAGCATGTCCCATACCTCTTTGCGAACGCCACTTTGTCAACTTTCTGGGATCATGTAAGGTCTCTCCTGCACGATGACACCTGGTGGAGAGATAATGTCATATTCAACCAAATTAGTTCTGCCAGGCAAGTCAGAAAAAACATCGCTGAATTCCTCAATAAGCTTATGCAGCTCCCGTTGCTGGTCTGGAACCAATTGTTCCCCCATCTGAATGATTTTTGTCCTAGGAGTCTCTGGACAGGGGCCTAAATCATCCTCTATGTTGCCTGGGGCTATAAACAAGACCTCCCTTGCCTGCCAGGGCTTTAATAAATTGACATGATAAATTTCATGTTCATTACGGCGATCAGGCTGTCTAATTTCATAATTCACCTTTCCTATAGCCCGAATCACTTCATATGGCCCCTGCCATTTAGCACATAACTTGGATTCTGATGAGGGAAGTAGCAGCATTACCTTGTCTCCTGGTCGAAAGGTTCGAATTAGTGCATTTTGTTGTAATGCTGCTGTTGTCGGTGCTGAGCCGATCTGAGGTTGTCCTGGGCCAAACGACCGACCAAATCTAGGTGATCTCTTAGTAGGAGCACATGCTTCACTACATTTTGGATGAACCTTTGTGCTCTTCCCACCCCTCTCTCAACAGATCGAGGATGCCGCGAGGCTGCCGGCCGTACAAGAGTTCAAAGGGGGAGAACCCTGTCCAACTCTGCGGCACCTCTCTCACTGCAAAAAGGAGGTAGGGAAGGAGCGATGCCCAATGTTTTTGCTCTTGCATTACAAACCATCTCAGCATCGACTTCAAGGTCTGATTAAAACGTTCCACCAAACCGTCCGTCTGTGGATAATAAAAAGACATCCTGACGGGACGTATTTTTTTATATTTTATATACCTGCTGTAACGTTTTAGACAGAAAGTTGGTTCCATGATCAGTCAAGATCTCCTTGGGGATCCCTACTCTAGCTATAATCTGTACTAACTCGGTGGCTATTACAGCGGCACTAGCGGACCTCAATGGAACTGGCTCTGGATATCGTGTTGCTTAATCTACCACTACTAATATATGCATATACCCAGAGTCAGAAAGTAGCAAAGGGCCCACTATGTCCATTGCAATGCGTTCAAAAGGAGTGGAAATAATTGACAGTGGAACCAAAGAGGTGGGTCGCACTCAACCCGGTGCTACGCGCTGGCAGTCTGGGCATGTGGCTACATATTTCGAAACATCAGCATGGACCTACCCAATAGAATCGAGCCAATATCCGCTCCCTTGTCTTGTCAGCTCCGAGGTGCCCCGCAAAAGGGATATCATGCGCCAGCCTCATAACCTCGGTCCGACAAGACGGGGGAACCAATAATTGTGTTACAGGCTGTCCTGTGCCCGCGGCTAGATTTACCCTATATAGTAATTACCCTTTGATACTGATGTGTGGATATACTTGCGCCCCAGCGCCTTCAACATCCTTACCTTCAATAGACCAGACCTGCCCCCAAGCGTGCACTAGTGATGGGTCATTATGCTGGCCCCACACTATGTCTGCGCTTGAGTACCACATGTCCGGTATATTGAGAGGGGCCGGAGTAGCATCTGCCCTGGATGGCCCAGTAACCTCACCCTCTTGGTCACACAGTGTTCCGACTCCTTTTGACTGGCGTTTGTTACCATTCAAGCATTCTTCCACCAGACCCCAGCCTTGTCTCAGGGATGCTCCCTCCCATTTTGCAGTCCGTCTCTCCTTATTTGTTTTTCTAGGACGGAAAATAGGAGAAAACATTTCAGCTTGAAAAGGAAACACATCACCAATTCGTTCCCTTTTCTTTTCTTCTGCCACGTTTACGTGTGCGGCTGAGACTGCCATTATTTGAATTAATTCTTTAAATTTTGGCCAGTCTCGGCCCAGAATAACTGGGTGTGGCAACCTTTCCGCCACCCCTACTACTAGGTGACATTTTATCAGTCCTACCGATAAATATACTTTTAGGGTGGGATATGCCGCCGTATCCCCATGGATACAGGAGATGGTCACCTGACACCAAGTATCTGTCCTGTTGCTGGTATGACAACGGGGCAGGGGCAGCACCTCTACCCCAGCTGGGGGCCAACCTTCGTCTCCATGGAGGGGAGGCAAGGTGGCCCATTGGGGTTGGCGGTCTGGAGGTCTGGGTCCTGGGACTGATGGTGGTGGTGGTGGTGTTGGAGGATAGAGAGGTGAGGGTCAGTATCCCGGTCCGGCAGAAACTAGGGAGTCCTCGTAGTCCTCGGCCAGTTTCACGGCGGCCTCCAGGGTGTCAGGGTTGTGGCGCCGTATCCAAGCCTGGGTATCGGCGCCGACCACATGGCAGAACTGCTCCACCACTATTGCTTCCCCATTTGCACATTGGTTTTGGTCTCGGGTGTCAGCCAGTGCACCATGTGGTCACACAAATGCTCTGCAACCACCCTGTGGCGTGTCTCCGGGGATCTTCTGTACTCCCTAAACCGAACCCGGTGGGTCTCTGCCATTATGTTGAGGCAGCGGAGAATGGCCTGTTTGACCAGGTCGTAGCTGGCGGTGTTGAGGTCGCTCATCGCCTGGTAGGCTGCATGAGCTTCCCCAATCAGGCAGGGTCCCAGCTGGCTTGCCCAGAACTCCCGCGGCCAAGCCGCAGTGGTAGCCAGCCACTCAAACCCCACCAAGTGCGCCTCCGGGTCGTCCTCTGTCGACATCTTCATCGCCCGAGCCTTCGGTGCCGACATCGCTGGTGCTGCAGTAGGGGCTGGAACTGTGGACAATGCCAGCCCTACTCGTTCATTGAGCACGGTGTAGCGCTCCTCTCTCCTTCTCTCCTCTGTGTCCCGTCTGCTCTCCAGTGCCTCTAGCAGCTCCGCTAGCACGTTGCGATCCATCCCGTGTCTGACACCACGTATGGCAAAGTGGTAGATTGGTGTACATTAGGTGCAGTTCGGATGCAGTCATTCCAATAACAAACAGACAACAAAGTACGGGTGAAATGATGGTTTTAATGATTATAAATCCAGTTGTCTGATGACCAACCAGAAAACAATAATGAGCTGGCAATACACAGCAATGTATATTACACAGTAATGAAAAAGGGGTTGCAGTCTTGCAAACAATAAACACGGTACAACACACACACAATTAGACACACGTGCTCTCAGTGCTTGTGGTGAAGTACAATATATTATGTGCTATTGGTGAAAAACAAGTGCTGTGGTGATCTGGCTTTGTGCTGGCCCCTGGCGACAGCTCCGGATTTGTGTTTAGCCGTCTAGTGCTATTTAACAAAAACAACACAGACAGTTACTAAACAGAAAATACCAACAAAACACTCATGAACTCTTTAGTTTTATTTTGGGGATGTCTCCCAGTCCTTCCAGTCTCCTCGTATCTCTGAAACCCAAGCGAAGGAAAAGATTTACAATTCTCTGGCCCCTTTTATGTGATTATGCATGACCCCTCCTGGTCTTATGCATGACCCCTCCTGGTCTTTTCTTCCCATTTTTTTATTATTATTTTTTTCCCCCAAAAGGACAGGAAAGACAAAACCAAAAAAAAAACTTTTTTTTTTTTTCCCCCAAACACAAAAACACTTTTCCTGGTCTGACGCTTGGAGGCGCTGTTATCCCTCGTCGGACACCATATGTGAACAGGCTGGCTGCGTGGTGACGTCAGAACACGAAAGGAAACACACACAGGACGGTGAAAAAACAAAACGCACGAACACTAAACACAAAACAAGTACGGTGCTGGTGCTCCCAGCACTCGTAGCAGTTGTTATTTACTGTTATTATTATCTCTTTTACCTCCTCTCTCACCCGTTCTTTTGCCCTGAACACACAACCCCCAGTGAGTAAAACATGCATCTATATATAAGAAGAACGTAAGAAAGTTTACAAACGAGAGGAGGCCATTCAGCCCATCTTGCTCGTTTGGTTGTTAGTAGCTTATTGATCCCAGAATCTCATCAAGCAGCTTCTTGATGGATCCCAGGGTGTCAGCTTCAACAACACTACTGGGGAGTTGGTTCCAGACCCTCACAATTCTCTGTGTAAAAAAGTGCCTCCTATTTTCTGTTCTGAATGCCCTTTTATCTAATCTGAATTTGTGACCCCTGGTCCTTGTTTCTTTTTTCAGGTCAAAAAAGTCCCCTGGGTCGACATTGTCTATACCTTTTAGAATTTTGAATGCTTGAATCAGATCACCGCGTAGTCTTCTTTGTTCAAGACTGAATAGATTAAATTCTTTTAGCCTGTCTGCATAAGACATGACTTTTAAACCTGGGATAATTCTGGTTGCTCTTCTTTGCACTCTTTCTAGAGCAGCAATATCTTTTTGTAACGAGGTGACCAGAACTGAACACAATATTCTAGGTGAGGTCTTACTGATGCATTGTAAAGTTTTAACATTATTTCCCTTGATTTAAATTCAACACTTCTCACAATATATCCAAGCATCTTGTTGGCCTTTTTTTATAGCTTCCCCACATTGTCTAGATGAAGACATTTCTGAGTCAACATAAACTCATAGGTCTTTTTCATAGATCCCTTCTTCAATTTCAGTATCTCCCATATGGTATTTATAATGCACATTTGTACTGCAATACTTTACACTTTTCTCTATTAAATGTCATTTGTCATGTGTCTGCCCAGTTCTGAATGCTGTCTAGATCATTTTGAATGACCTTTGCTGCTGCAACAGTGTTTGCCACTCCTCCTATTTTTGTGTCGTCTGCAAATAACAAGTTTGCTTACTATACCAGAATCTAAATCATTAATGTAGATTAGGAATAGCAGAGGACCTAATACTGATCCCCGTGGTACAACACTGGTTACCTCACTCCATTTGGAGGTTTCTCCTCTAATCAGTACTTTCTGTTTTCTACATGTTAACCACTCCCTAATCCATGTGCATGCATTTCCTTGAATCCCTACTGCGTTCAGTTTGAGAATTAATCTTTTATGCAGGACTTTGTCAAAAGCTTTCTGGAAATCTAAATAAACCAGGTCGTATGCTTTGCAATTATCCATTGTCGATGTTGCATCCTCAAAAAAATCAAGCAGGTTAGTTAGACACGATCTCCCTTTCCTAAAACCATGCTGACTGTCTTCCAGGATATTGTTACCATACAGGTACTTTTCAATTTTAGATCTTATTATAGTTTCCATAAGTTTACATATAATAGAAGTCAGGCTTATTGGTCTGTAGTTACCTGGTTCGGTTTTGTCTCCCTTTTTGTGGATCGGTATTACGTTTGCAATTTTCCAGTCTGTCGGTACAACCCCTGTGTCAAGAGACTGTTGCATGATCTTGGTTAGCGGTTTGTAAATAACTTCTTTCATTTCTTTGAGTACTATTGGGAGGATCTCATCTGGCCCAGGGGATTTGTTTATTTTAAGAGCTCCTAGTCCCTTTAACACTTCTGCCTCTGTTATGCTAAAGTTATTTAAACCTGGATAGGAACAGGTCGACATGTCGGGCATGTTGTCCGTGTCCTCCTTTGTAAAACCTGTGAAAAGTAATCATTTAATATATTTGCTATTTTTTTTTCTTCATCTATGATTTTGCCATTTGTGTCTCTTAGACATTTAACCTCCTCTTTGACTGTTCTCTTGCTGTTATAATATTGGAAAAACATTTTGGAATTGGTTCTAGCCCCTTAGCAATATTTTTTTCTATCTTCTCTTGGCCTTTCTAACTTCCTTTTTGACTTGTGTTTGCAGTTCCAAGTATTCTTTCTGTGTACTTTGTTTTTGGTCCCTTTTAAACACTCTGTAAGGTGCCTTTTTCGCTGAATATTTTTTTAATTGATCTATTAAACCATTTTGGCCATTTTGTTTTAGATTTAGATTTGTCTACTTTTGGGATGTAATTGTTTTATGCATCTAGTACTACATTTTTAAAAATCAGCCATCCTTTTTCTGTGGATGTTTTCTCTATTTTACTCCAATCTACTTCTGTTAGTCTCTGATTCATACCTTCATAGTTTGCTTTTCTAAAATTGTAAACCTTAGCTTTAGTCATTACTCTTGGGCTTTTAAAAAACACTTCAAATGAGACCATATTGTGGTCTGAGTTTGCCAATGGCTCTCTGACCTCTGTTTTAGTTATTCTGTCTTCGTTATTTGAAAAGATTAAATCAAGGCATGCCTCCACTCTAGTCGGTGCCTTGACAAATTGCGTTAGGAAGCAGTCATTTGTCATTTCCACCATTTAAATTTCGTCCGTCGTGCTCCCCATCGGGTTCTCCCATTTTATACGGGGGAAGTTGAAATCCCCCATTAGTATGGCTTCTCCTTTTCTACATGCATTTCTAATGTCATTGTATAACAGATTATTTTGCTCGGCGTCTGAATTTGGCGGTCTATAGCATGCTCCTATTATTATGCCCTTTGAATTCGTGTCCATTATTCTGACCCATATTGATTCGGCGTTGTTTTCTTTGTCCAGATTTAACACCTGGGCTTCAAGACTATATCTTATGTATTCTGTTGTGCAGGGATTCAATTACTTATTAATTATGCACTTGAATCCCAGCACGTGAACTTATTCTGTGCAACCCCGTGCTCACATACTATTTCATACTTTAAATGCACGTGAAGTGCCTAAATACAATTATACATTTTAAACACTCGTGCTCATTACCCACATTATATCCTGTGTACCAACTACAATACACCAACATTAACACACTACATGCAACATATAACACACAAATACAGACAGGGCGGGGCACATTGCCACAGTCTCTCTCATCTCCCAGCGGATACCCACACAGTAATAAAACCCTCTCTGTCTCTCGTCTCTCAGCGGATATCCGAACAGTAATAAAACCCTCTGTGTCTCTTTAGTCTCTCAGCAGATATCCACACAGTTATAAAACCCTCTGTGTTTCTTTAGTCTCTCAGCGGATATCCACAAGGTAATAAAACCCTCTGTGTCTCTTTAGTCTCTCAGCGGATATCCACACAGTAATAAAACCCTCTGTGTCTCTTTAGTCACTTAGCGGATATCCACACAGTAATAAAACCCTCTGCGTCTCTTTCGTCTCTCAGCAGACACCCACACAGTAACACAACACCTCTCTTACAGATACATACTCTGTTGACATTGCATTTGACAGAGATTTAATACAGTTGAACATGCTGCCAGATCTTTGAAAACTCAATCAATCGTATCCAATGGCATTCATCAAAAGGTGACATCTTGCAGAAAGACCAGAGATGTGCTGTCTTCTTTCCTACTATCCCGATGTCTAATGCTGCTGAGTGCAGCTTTTCGTGCCTTCGACGGCTGAAAACATACAATCATCCATGACTGAACAGTGTTTAAACCACCTCCTACCAGAAAATACATCCGGAGGAAACGACCGACACTGATGGATTACAGTGTGAGTTAATGGCAAGTCCTAACTTTTCATTGAGAAAGTTCAAAAGAGATGATGACAACAAATAACTTGCTTTGCCTTTTACAACAAAACAGTCTTGCAGTTTGCACATCCCAGGTTTTTCTGCCAGCCCCCAAAAAAAACGAGCCACTGTGCCACTACTTCCATATCAAAGTACACACTGCTCACAAATATATTACCCGTGCCCCTGGAAGAGGGCACCAAAATCAAAGACAAGTACACCACCCACTCACAAAAACGATGTAACCCCGGTTCCCTGAAAGAGAAGATGACTGCCAAACCATACTTTTGAGATATGCCTGCTTGCCATTGTCCCAAATACGCATACAGGAACTGTACACTGACAGTGCCTGTAGCTCACTGACCCACTTTGCGGAGGTGATAGCTAATAGAAAGGCTGTCTTCATAGAGAGATACTTCAGCTCTATGGTATCTATGGGCACAAACGGAGCCTTCATGAGAGCCTCCAGTACCACGTCTAGACTCCATTCGGGGAGGACGTCCTTTATAGGAGGACGTAACCGCCAAGCACCCTTTAGAAAATGGGTAGCCAGAATATGAGTGCCCAGGGACACTGAGTCGATGGGAACAGATATGGCTGCTAGGTACACTTTCAATGTAGAGGGGGATTTACCTGCCTCTAGCAGATCTTGCAGGAACTGTAAAATAACTGCTATAGGGCAATACACAGGATCAATATTTCCACTTGTAGGCGTACAGCGCTCTTGTGGAAGAAGCCAATTGTACTGTGGACCCTTGTTGAAACAGTTGCGAATGGCAGCTATTCTGTCATCCAACAGGTAGGCTTGCATCATAAGGGAATCCAGAAGGAGACCCAATCAATCGCTGTGTGGGCCACTGCTCCTTCCTGGGACTGGGAACAAATCAACCAGTCGTCCAGGTAGTTCAACACCCTGATCCTCTGCAGCCGCAAGGGAGCTAGGATGGCATCCATGCACTTTGAAAATGTGTGGGGGCTAAGGAGAGGCCGAATGGCAGCACAGAGAACTCAAAGATGCTCCCCTGAAAGGCGAAGCGGAGATATTTCCTGTGCGCTGGACAGATAGGAACGTGGAAATACATGTCCTTTCGTTCCACTGTGATAAACCATTTGCCCGGCCGGACAGCCTGGCGAATACGGCGGATGCCAGCGCCTCGCTCTCTACCTGCCGAGACACCTTGCGTTCTTGGTGAGAGGCTGCAGCAATTCCTCAACCACTGGAATGGTCAGGGAGGTAGGGGCTGCTTCTGGAAGGAAGGAGCCACCTTCCCATGAGGCCACGATAGAAATCACATCATGGTCCTCCTCAGCAATGCTGACATCCGGTTCTGTAACATCCGGGTACCACCGGTGCAGGGGGTCAACTTGAGCCTGCTGCCTGGCCAGGGGCTCCCAACGCCGTGTCGGCTCAGCCGTGCTAGCAGGGTACGTTGTGCAGGATATGCAAGCATGGAATTTATCCATGCTTGATGTCTGCACAGCCCCAAGGGCATTGTTTAAACACTGGAGAGTGTAGACCTGTGTATTAAAGAACTCAGGCACCAAGGGTGCAGAAGCACCGAGGACACTGAGTGAGGTAGAATACAGTACTGATGCACTGAAGGATTGAGGCACCGAGTGCAGGTGTTATTGACATGCTGTGACACTAAGCACCGAGGCACGGAGCATCTAAAGACCGAGGGCCAAGCACTGAGAGGCACCTAGCCTTAACCACGTGAAGTCAACACAACCCGGGAGCTGCAGCATGCACCGGGTGGATACACAGCCTCGAGTGGCTGGGGTAGGCATCCAGGAGAGCAGACAGGGAGCGCACGGTAGAGCACAGCGATAACCTGGTTCTGGACAGCGTACAGTCACACAACGGAGCAGCGCATAGCATATGCCAGACTGGAGCACAGGCTCAGGAGCTGCGCGTTAGACAGGAAGAAAAGTGCACTCCTTTTTATTATAATTATTTTAACTGCAAAGGCAGCAATAGGTAAAACATAGAGGCTTACACACACAGCAATTCAGCTATAAGGAAAACACATTCACCACGCCAGGCGGTGAAAGCGCAGCAGAGCTGCGTCACGGTGGAGGAATCACGCTTCTCTCTTTATTTATTTGTTTTTTTAACTGCAAGGCAGAAAAATAAAAAACACATACACGCACACAACATTAAAGCTGTGAGGGTAAATAGAACAGCCACCACAGCAACGCGGGTGAACTGAATTTCTAAGCGCACCGAAAGGGCTGACTGAGACAATCCAGAGGAGTCAACTCCACAGCGGGGCCCCGTGGTGGATCACGAGACTCTTTTCTTTTCTTTTTTTTTAACTGCAATAGCAGAGGAGAAAACACAAAGCGACGTAGGCTGTTGAAAAGAAAATGATTAACCGCAGCGCTGTTGTGTTATAGCTCAGTTCACAGAAGCGGAGTGTCTGATTCCAGGGAAGTGGCAAGATGGCTTCCAGCAATAAAATTGCAGGGGAACTCCAGAAAACATGAGAGAGAGAGCTGCTCGATCACAGCAACTGGACAAGGGTGTCTAGCCTGGACTGCATGCAGTCACACAACTGGGGCAGCGTGTAGCCTACAGCAGAGTGGAGGTCCGTCTACAGGCAGAGGGCATCGAGGCAACGGGGTACTGGCAAGGGTGCCTAGTTTGGATCGCGTGCAGTCATACAACCGGGGCAGCGTGTAGCTTGCAATGGCGTGGGGCACTGCCTACAGACAGGGGGAATCGAGGGCACCGCAGCAGCTAGGGCACCGATGCAGTGAGTGTTTAAGCACTGAGGGATAGGCACCAAGGCACTATTCAACTGGGGCAGCGCAGAGGTTGTAATGGCATGGAGCACTGCCTACAGACGAGGGGCAGCAGTGTGGAATAGTGGTTATGGCTCTGGACTCTAGACCGGAGGGTCATGGGTTCAATCCCAGGTGGGGGACACTGCTGCTGTACCCTTGAGCAAGGTACTTTACCTAGATTGCTCCAGTAAAAACCCAACTGTATAAATGGGTAACTGTATGTAAAAATAATGTGATATCTTGTAACAATTGTAAGTCGCCCTAGATAAGGGCATCTGCTAAGAAATAAATAATAATAATAATAATAATAATAATAATAATAATAATAACAGATGGGAGAAAAAAGAAAGACTTTTTTTTTAAATAATCATTATTATTATTATTATTATTATTAATATTGGACCTACACACCGCTTTTATGGGTGAGTGGTTTGAATGTGCGTAGGGGCTGATAGGGTCTGATAGGGTTTGATAGGGTCTGATAGGGTTTGATAGGGTCTGATAGGGTCTGATAGGGTCTGATAGGGTCTGATAGGGTCTGATAGGGTCTGATAGGGTCTGATAGGGTCTGATAGGGTCTGATAGGAGGGTTTGATCGGGTCTGATAGGGTCTGATAGGGTTTGATCAGGTCTGATATGGTCCGATAGGGTCTGATAGGGTCTGATAGGGTCTGATAGGGTCTGATAGGGTTTGATAGGGTCTGATATGGTCCGATAGGGTCTGATAGGGTCTGATAGGGTCTGATAGGGTTTGATAGGGTCTGATAGGGTCTGATAGGGTTTGATCGGGTCTGATATGGTCCGATAGGGTCTGATAGGGTCTGATAGGGTCTGATAGGGTTTGATATGGTCCAATAGGGTCTGATAGGGTCTGATAGGGTCTGATAGGGTTTGATAGGGTCTGATAGGGTCTGATAGGGTTTGATCGGGTCTGATAGGGTCTGATAGGGTTTGATCGGGTCTGATATGGTCCGATAGGGTCTGATAGGGTCTGATAGGGTCTGATATGGTCCGATAGGGTCTGATAGGGTCTGATAGGGTCTGATAGGGTCTGCTCAGCAGAAGGACCAGGCCTCATGGAGGAAGCATGTGTTTTTTCTTTTTTTTTTTTTTTTTTAAAGTGCAAGGCAATAGCACACACAGACACTCAACAGCAAGCTGGAGTGTAAGGGTCTTTTTTTTACTGTAAGCAGTAATGAAAAAACAACAGTGACAAAACCTATAAGGGCACTAGGCCGCACACAGCGAGTGGGGGTGCCGAGGTCTCCCAGAGTCCTCGAGTCAACAGCGGTGCGCAGCGGAGCTCAGTCTCGCTGGAGGATCACGCAAAAAGCAGAGGAAAAGATAGAAACACATGCAGCAAGCTGCACGGTTAGTAAAGCAGACTGTGATCACCAGGCTATTACAAGGTTAGTAAAGCAGACTGCGATCGGATTCTGGGGAAGTGGTGAGCCGACTTCCAGCTATAAATTGCAAGCGAACGCCAGAAAACTCGATAGAAAGAGCTCTAAAAGAGTCAATCACACAACTGGAAGAGGTTAGTATTATACTCACCTTATCTACCTGTTCGTGAAAGGCAAAAGAGACTGAGCTCTCCGTGCAGTGGCTATTTTTGCCTCGGTAGGCGGGACCGAGGACGTCACTCCACGGAGCGGCCTATTGGCAGCTTTGATATAAAATGCTCAGCAAATACCTGACAAGCACGCATAAAAGTATGGTTTGGCGGTCATCTTTTCCCCAAAAATCTTATTTGCCAAAACCTTTGTAGGTAAATGAGACACATGAAACAGTGTGCAGATCAGTATGCGGTTTGTTTCATAAGAACATAAGAACATAAGAAAGGTGACAAACGAGAGAGGCCATTCAGCCCATCTTGCTCGTTTGGTTGTTAGTAGCTTATTGATCCCAGAATCTCATCAAGCAGCTTATTGAAGGATCCCAGGGTGTCAGCTTCAACAACATTACTGGGGAGTTGGTTCCAGACCCTCACAATTCTCTGTGTAAAAAAATGCCTCCAATTTTCTGTTCTGAATGCCCCTTTATCTAATCTCCATTTGTGACCCATGGTCCTTGTTTCTTTTTCAGGTCGAAAAAGTCCCCTGGGTCGACATTGTCTATACCTTTTAGGATTTTGAATGTTTGAATCAGATCGCCGCATAGTCTTCTTTGTTCAAGACTGAATAGATTCAATTCTTTTAGCCTGTCTGCATCCGCCATGCCTTTTAAACCCGGGATAATTCTGGTTGCTCTTTTTTGCACTCTTTCTAGAGCAGCAATATCCTTTTTGTAACGAGGTGACCAGAACTGAACATAATATTCTAGGTGAGGTCTTACTAATGCATTGTAAAGTTTTAACATTACTTCCCTACATTTAAATTCAACACTTCTCACAATATATCCGAGCATCTTGTTGGCTTTTTTTATAGCTTCCCCACATTGTCTAGATGAAGACATTTCTGAGTCAACATAAACTCCTAGGTCTTTTTCATAGTTCCCTTCTTCAATTTCAGTATCTACCATATGATATTTGTAATGCACATTTTTATTGCCTGCATGGAATACTTTACACTTTTCTCTATTAAATGTAATTTGCCATGTGTTTGCCCAGTTCTGAATGCTGTCTAGATCATTTTGAATGACCTTTGCTGCTGCAAGTGTTTGCCACTCCTCCTATTTTTGTGTCGTCTGCAAATTTAACGAGTTTGCTTACTATACCAGAATCTAAATCATTAATGTAGATTAGGAATAGCAGAGGACCTAATACTGATCCTTGTGGTACACCACTGGTTACCTCGCTCCATTTGGAGGTTTCTCCTCTAAACAGAACTTTCTGTTTTCTACATGTTAACCACTCCCTTTAAGTAAGACCTGTTGTAATTAATACTGTAGCGATCCGTGCATTTGTGTTTATTTACCATATTCCCTGCTGTCTGTTTGTATGCTGTGTGTTATTCCCTCCCTGCTGTATTCCGCCATTGCTTATTTACATTTTGTGTCTTTATAAAATGGGTCTTTTAAATACTCTATCCCGATTGGTCAAAAACAGGTCACATGGGGGTGTGAATATTCCAATGGGTTTAAACTTTTTTTCCAAAAAGGGGCGAATCATTTGTAGATATCCATACACCACTAGAATTTTGAAGAAAAAAAAAGGTAGCCATATTTAAATTTATATTACTAAACATGACTAACCACATTTAATATATAATTATGACAAAACCGTCATATTTAAATTAGCAAAAAAGATGGCGGACGAGGTATATCAATTTTGATCTTTAGGGAAACCAAACTCGATGAGATTTTGGATGAGTGTGAATCAGACACCAACACTTATTCAAGTGGCAAAAAAAATGTAATACTGCTAGTATCGAACTTACCGATGCACAGCTTCTGGACATAGAAAAAGAAAAGGAAAAAAAAATACACCGAAGTCCACTGCCTGGGCATTGGGTGTCCTTTTTATACCACTGTCTGTGAGTATTTCAAAATGCAAACAACATCTTTGTTGTTACTGGAAATGGTACCGCAAATCTGGCATGAATACCTCCTGTCACTACTCCCGGATCACAAAGGATGAAATCTTCCCCAACACTGCTTGTGAGAAAGGTTTGTTTTGATGTTCAACTAAATATGGCCAGACCTGGCAAAGAAGGTCAGCGTGACTGTCCTACACTTCCTCAGACAACAACAAGGGCAACAATGAATCAAACACCATGGTGCTCGAAATCGCTTGCTGCAGCTCCATCTACTAAATCTAAAAAAGGGCCTGTAAATCTTCAAAGCTGCAATTTCAATGGCAGTGTTCAATTTAACATCTATAAATAATGCTCCGGCTTTGCCTCATGACTTACAACACACCCGGGGTGAGTGGATATTAGAGTACATCCCACACCGTCGTGCCTTATTGCCTACGTATTCCCGTACCATGTGACCCGCTGTTTGTTTGTCTGCCCTGGTCTGTTCCCATTGGTTTTTATCTGTGCATCCTCATTAGTTATTGTTTGTCTGTCTGTGCCCAGTGGTCCTGGTGTGCAGCTGAGAGTCAGTGGGATGTGTCTGAAGTCTGGTTATCTATTTGCATAAGGGGGTGGGTTAAGCATATAAGAAGGCGCTGCAGTGCCGTTCAGACGGGTTGTTGTTGTGCTGGGTGTCATGGTTGCTGTGTTCCTGTGTGTGAATCCCGTGTTGCTGACAGAGCTGTGGTCTCTGGTCTGGGTGCTGAGAGAGCGTCTGGAGAAATAAATAGACAAAGGATTTAAAAAAGGAACCAGCATCTCTGCCTCCTGCGAAACGATAACAATAATAATGTGTTTGTTTTTTTTTGTTTTTTTTTAATTTAGTAGTCGCCAATTCGTTTTTTTTTATTGTTTTCTCCCCAATTTAGAAATGTTTTAGGCTCAGCTCACTGCTACCACCCCTGCGCTGACTCGGGTGGGGCGAAGACGAACACACGCTGTCCTCCGAAGCGTGTGCCGTTAGCCGCCCACTTCTTTACACACTGCAGACTCATTCATGCAGCCACCCAGAGCTACAGCATCGAGGACAAGGCAGCTCTGGGCAGCTTACAAGCAAGCCCACAGGCGCCCGGCCAGACCACAGGGGTCGCTGGTGCACGGTGAGCCGAGGATGCCCTGGCTGACCTAACCCTCCCACCCCGGGCGCACTCGCCAATTGTGCACCGCCCCCTGGGAGCTCCCGTCGTCGGTCAGCAAAGGAATAGCCTGGACTCGAACCGGCGACGTCTAGACTATAAGGCGCATCCTGAATAATGTGTTTTGAATAAAATACTATTCAGAATAAGTTACAAATTGTACTAAATGACCCAGCCCGGTGGATTACATGATTTTCATTTTTAACCGATAAACGATAAAACACCACCGATACCAAAAAATTATACTGGTGGATAGCCAATAAACACTGGAACAACACTGGAAATTGTTACTCAATTCATGCTGACTTAACCCCTTTCCTGTTAAAAAAAAAAAAAAAAAACTAAAAAAAAACAAACAAAAAACTACATTTCCCAGTGCTGCTGGGCAATGTCCCTCGTTCCTGACTTGTTTCTATCATTGGTTCGTTCTGAATACTTTAAACCCACCCCAACTACTGAGTGACAGCACATTCCTACATTTCTATTGGACTCCGCTTGCAAGATTTAAAATGAGATTACAATCAGGAATGGAGACTTGTTCACAGGATTTAAAGCTGTATTACAGTTAAGATACAGAGGATTTAAAACAGAATGGATGATCTCCAGTTCAACATTATTGTGAGCTCATTGCAATTGACCCTGAGACTTTTGTTGAAATGAATGCTTGTAGGCCTATCACTGTTGACCAATCAATACACTACTACAAATGCTTTGTATGAAAGACTTTTAAACGACTTTTATCCATTCAGCACAGGTGAAATGACATAGGAAGTGAAGCAGTAACAGTTTTCCTGATTTTTTTACACTTTAAATACAGAACAGCACATTGCTTGCTCATAGCCCTGGCTAGCAGCCCTCTTTCTCTTCTCCTCTCCACTCAGCCCCTCTCCTAGTTGAACAGCTTGCTCATAGCCCTGGCTGGCTGCTCTCTCTCTCTTCTCTTCTCCTCCCTCTGCCCCTCTCCTAGTTGAACAGCTTGCTCATAGCCCTGGCTGGCTGCTCTCTCTCTCTCTCCTCTTATCTTCTCCTCGCCACCCTCTGCCTTCTCCTAGTTGAACAGCTTGCTCATAGCCCTGGCTGGCTGCTGCTCTCTCTCTCTCCTCCTCTCCTCTCCACCCTCTGCCCCCTCTCTCCTATTATTATTTGTTTATTTAGCAGACGCCTTTATCCAAGGTGACTTACAGAGACTAGGGTGTGTGAACTATGCATCAGCTGCAGAGTCACTTACAACTACGTCTCACCCGAAAGACGGAGCACAAGGAGGTTAAGTGACTTGCTCAGGGTCAAATGAGTCAGTGGCTGAGGTGGGATTTGAACCGGGGACCTCCTGGTTACAAGCCCTTTTCTTTAACCACTGGACCAGCCTCCTCTAGTTGAACAGCTTGCTCATAGCCCTGGCTGGCTGCTCTCTCTCTCTTCTCCTCTCCACTCTCTGCCCCCTCTCTCCTAGTTGAACAGCTTGCTCATAGCCCTGGCTGCTCTCTCTCTCTCCTCCTTTCCTCTCCACCCTCTGCCCCTCTCCTAGTTGAACAGCTTGCTCATAGCCCTGGCTGACTGCTCTCCCTCTCTCTCTTCTCTTCTCCTCTCCACCCTCTGCCTCTCTCCTAGTTGAACAGCTTGCTCATAGCCCTGGCTAGCTGGCCCCCCTGCTCCCTCTCTCTCCGCTCCAGGTCTCTCAGTGCCTGCAGAGCTGGTTTGGAGGCTGGTTCCAGCTCCAGGACCCTGCGCAGGTCAGCTCTGGCCTGCTTGAACTCCCCTAGCATGGAGAGTGCCAGCCCCCTGCGGTACAGGGCCTTGGTGCAGCGCGGCTGGAGGCCCAGGGCACGCGTGGCGCTCAGTAGGGCGTTGCGTGGCTGACCCAGGCGGAGCTGGCAGGCCGCCAGGTTGGCGTGGAGCTCAGAGCGGACTCGCTGGAATTCTGGGTCCCACTCGGTTGGCACGACCCTCTGCAGAGTGACAGCGAGGCGCGTGGCCAAGGAGTATCTGTGCGCTGCGCCCCACATGTCTCCCTCTCTGAACCTCGCACCCCCCCTCTGCTTGTGCCTCGCGATGGAACCCCACTTCTCATCGAAGCTCAGCTCCCAGGAGTCCCTCCCCGGGGTGAAGCTGTGCAGCTGCAGGGTGAGGCGCAGCTCCTGGGTCTGCAGACAGGGGGAGCTCTCCAGCCTGCTGATCACCACCTGAAAAATACAAAATACAGGAATGGCCATAAGACTCCTGTTGCATAGTGGTTTTATCCATTCCTGGTTCTACTATGAGTTTAACAAGACACACCTGAGCTTGTATACACTGTGGCTGACCAGGCTCGTACTATGGCAGCAGTGTGGAGTAGTGGTTAGGGCTCTGGACTCTTGACCGGAAGGTCGTGGGTTCAATCCCAGGCTGGGGACACTGCTGTTGTACCCTTGAGCAAGGTACTTTATCTAGATTGCTCCAGTAAAAACCCAACTGTATAAATGGGTAATTGTATGTAAAAATAATGTGATATGTTGTAACAGTTGTAGGTCGCCCTGGATAAGGGCGTCTGCTAAGAAATAAATAATAATAACAATAATAAAACCTGGACTGGGTGAAACTGTTATGCTAAAGTCGTATTTCCATCCTTGAAATATATATATCCGATACCTTAGAGGGACTTTCCATTGACTTAAATACATTTTATAGCTCAGTTTTGTTTTTGCAGTTTAGGCTGCATCTCCCCGACTCACCTCGCAGCGCTCCCCTGCCCGCATGCCCTCCAGCACCCCCTCGATGATGTCACACTCCCCCTCCCCCATGGTGAGCAGAGTCCAGTGGTTGATGGGATAGGGGAGGAGCTGGCTGCAGAGGGGGTCTGTTGCATCGCTCTCGATCAGGATTCGACAGACTGATCCCCCTCTGGGGGTCTCATCCCCACTGCCTCTCTCCAGAAAGCGCCGCCTCACCACACTGCACCGCCACACCGGCACCAGCTCCCAGGCTGTGAGGTCATCACAACCAGCACCGCCCTCCATCAATTATGACGTCATCACCCTCAGAACTCTGCAGGAAGATTATTTATTTTAAAGGCGATTATACTGTTTATTCTACACTTTATTTTTTAGGAGCACCTTTTCCTTGCCTCCAGAAAATGACACACAAGGCATCTGTATTTCAGAAGTTAGTATTACACTAGTACACTCAAATCATTGACCCGGGGGTGTATAGGCTGTGTCACAGTAAAGGTCTCCACACACCGTACGTGATGAAATTTGTTTGTTGATAAAATGGTATTTTCGCTGCGACACTACCTTTCACACCAGTGGCGATTGTCATGGCAAATTTCACCCACCCCACCTAAAAATATATTAACAAACATTATGAATATGCATAAAAATAACCAGCACTAATGGTGTGTCTGTATGAGACAAAATTAGGTTCAATACAATATTACAAATAGTTACGTGTAAATATGTGAACACACACACGCATGCATATCTGTGGTTAAAATATATATAGATACATATCTATATATCTATCTATCTATCTATCTATCTATCTATCTATCTATCTATCTATCTATATATATATATATATGTATTTAATCACATGCAGACCAATGTAATTTAAAGCATCCAGAGATAATGACAAAAGCAAAAAAAGTATCAACATAACAATTAAATACTAATAAAACCCACACAAATATCTGAGTTTGTGTTGATCCTGTGTTTTTTTGTTGTTATTTAATATATTATCTTTTTCATTTGTCATTTTTGAAACTATCACGCAACTTCTGGTCAGGCGATAAAAAGTGAAAGGTATTTATGTCATTTCTAGCAGACAAACATCTGATTTTTGTATACAAATAAAAAAAAAGTATGCAATGTTACTATAAGAGTGAAAAAACTGAAATGACAGTGAGGGCCAGACATGCAGCAGGAAGAACAGACCATGGCTGGACCAAGAAGATACTAGACTGGATCCCAAGAGACATAAAGAGATCAAGAAGACGACCTGCAGGAAGATGCAAGATGAACTTAGGAAACACGCCAGAGCAGCATGGATGAGGGACGCAGCAGCTTGTGTGGGGAGGCCTTCAAGTATTATAAAAAAAAAAATAGATGGGCTTCAGTGAGTTAAAGGAAAATAATTCCATCTCAGGTTTCTGTGACAGTTTATTAACTAGTCGACCTAACAGTCTCATAGTTTATTTTTATGACGTCATATAATTTACCTGACATCAAACTACGAGACCGTATACATTGTGTTGTGTAATTTATTCTGACCTTTTGTGCTGGCTATTAATTAAAAAAAAAAAAAATTCTTACAATCTCTGGTTAGTTACAAATGTATAATATTTTTCAGCACTATAAAATTGGTTATTATATTTTATATATATATAAAAATCACACATACACCTTTTCAATTACTTTCATATCTTTCATTTTGTAAACTGCAGTAACACCTCCTTCAATCACATACATTAGTTACAGAAAGTACTGATTAGAGGAGAAACCTCAAAATGGAGCGAGGTAACCAGTGGTGTACCACAGGAATCAGTATTAGGTCCTCTGCTATTCCTAATCTACATTAATGATTTAGATTCTGGTATAGTAAGCAAACTTGTTATTTGCAGACAACACAAAAATAGGAGGAGTGGCAAACACTGTTGCAGCAGCAAAGGTCATTCAAAATGATCTAGACAGCATTCAGAACTGGGCAGACACATGACAAATGACATTTAATAGAGAAAAGTGTAAAGTATTGCAATACAAATGTGCATTATAAATACCATATGGGAGATACTGAAATTGAAGAAGGAATCTATGAAAAAGACCTAGGAGTTTATGTTGACTCAGAAATGTCTTCATCTAGACAATGTGGGGAAGCTATAAAAAAAAGGCCAACAAGATACTCGGATATATTGTGAGAAGTGTTGAATTTAAATCAAGGGAAGTAATGTTAAAACTTTACAATGCATTAGTAAGACCTCACCTAGAATATTGTGTTCAGTTCTGGTCAGCTTGTTACAAAAAGGATATTGCTGCTCTAGAAAGAGTGCAAAGAAGAGCAACCAGAATTATTCCGGATTTAAAAGGCATGTCGTATGCAGACAGGCTAAAAGAATTGAATCTATTCAGCCTTGAGCAAAGAAGACTACGCTGCGATCTGATTCAAGTATTCAAAAGTCAACCCAGGGGACTTTTTTGACCTGAAAAAAGAAACAAGGACCAGGGGTCACAAATGGAGATTAGATAAAGGGGCATTCAGAACAGAAAATAGGAGGCACTTTTTTGCACAGAGAATTGTGAGGGTATCACTTGTCAAAAATTTCAGATTGAGACTTTCTATGTTGTAATTGACCAGTTATTAACTTGTCTTCGTCACCGACTGGATGCCTATAGGTTGCTGAACGATCGGTTTGGAGTACTATTTGAAAAAAACTTGTTGGACATCACTGACATTCGGAAGCGTGCCACTGAACTTGCGGCAGTTTACCCAAATGACTTGGAAAAAAACTTTCCTGATGAACTCGTACAGTTCAAATTCTTTGTCCAGGATGAGCCTGACAAATCTCCTGCCCAACTGCTGCAAGTTATCAGGCAAAGCGGCCTCCAATCAACATTCCCTAATGTGTACGTTGCTCTGAGAATCTTCCTGACTCTGCCAATTACAAATTGTGAAGAACGTTCATTTTCAAAGATGGCAAGGATTAAAAATGAACTAAAATCAACAATGCGTCAAAGGCATCTGAATGCCTTATCTCTGATGGCAGTGGAGTCAGAACTGGTACGACAAACAGACTTTGACCAGATTATACAGGACTCTTCTTCCATGAAAACTAGGAAGAAACTGATCATTTAAAAAGGTAAGACATCGTTGTAATTATATTTGATATGTTTGTATTTTTGGTTACATTATGTGATGGTACAGTATTATTAAAATGTAGGGGTAATGGGTAGTTACATAAAAAAAAATACTGGAGTGCACAATGTAAAATGGGTTTTTATTTATTTGTTGTTGTTGTCTTTTTAACCGGGTTGTGTAGCGGAAGTAACTGGAAATGGATTTGGGTTCAGCAGGCTTCATTCAAGAGCACATCAGTACGAACACGAACTTGTGTATACCGTCTTAATATAATGGCTATACCTTCATTGTAAATAGTCTTAGTACGGTACTAATTGCGACATCTATTGATGCTTTACAGTATGACACCACATACTCGTAATACAATAATGGCTCGCCAGCAACCGCAGTTGTTAATAATTCTCAGGAAATAGGAGTCTACAAGGTCGCTAAAACTCTAACGTCATTTCGTTTTCATATTGTTTTTTGTTTTTTTCCGCGATTCCATTAATCTAAATCAGTTTCCGAAGGCATATATTTGAGCAGTTAATTTAGGCATAGTGTATTACTATGCAATTGCTTTATTATTAATGCAGTGTAAACGGTAAGTCTATGTATTCATGCGTTTTGATATATTCGTGTTTTCTGGGGTTGTTGGGGCCCCAATAAATCTTAATCCGCCTCTGCACACAAACACACGTCTGCGTTACCATGTTTCTTTACTATTGTTATATAAAGCTACTCCGTGCTTCGCTATATAATATTGTATCTTTCTTAAAACCGTTGTATTATCCCCGTGGGATGCTGCTGCTAGCAACGTAAACTTATTCAGTTTTGCAGAGAATTTAGTGCAATGAGGAGCTTTAGGAGCTACAGTCCAGGGAGGGAACGATAGCCATGTTATTCACAATCAAACCTCCGAGAAACAAAACCGCAGTCTATACGTCATCAATTCATAAATCACCAATTAATGCGACCGTCTTTTTAACATAAAGGAGGGCGTGCTAAAAACTAGACAAGACACAACGGCGCTGTACTATAAAGCTCTTCCACAATACTCCTGTAGTGAGTCGTTTCTATTAGTAGCATTATACTTCAGACTCACCATTCTTTTCCTTCACATCACAAGAGCAAAGCCACTTCCTGTGCTCCTTATCCACTGCCCGCCTCTATTCTAGGTCTCTCCGCGGCGCCACACTGACACCCTGCGGAGACAGCCGGGATAACACAGAGATCCTCCAGTCATTACGCCGCTTCCCTGTTCAATGTATCACATAAATGCAGTGCTTAAAATTGGGACGGTATACGCCGGTATGCATACCGGTAAGAGAAAAACTGGCATTATGGCATGCCGGTGTTGTGTAACCCTGGCACAATACGCATGCGTAAAATGCGATCGGCCCACAAGCACGACTATTTTTTCTGCTCGTGTCTGAGGTGAATTACGGGTGATGTGCACGCGCAGAATACGCGTTTTCGACAGGACGACGTGATTGCATTGTGATGTACAATCAGCTGTGGTTTGTTTTCATTGAAAACGTCTGTGTTCTTTGAAACGCAATCCTGTTATCACAAGGATACTCTATATTATTGTTGTGTGCGTTACAGTTCCTCGGTTATTAACTGTATGACTTGCTAATTTCCTCTATGAGGCTCAACTGTAATTTAGTACTGTGCAAAATAATGCAATTACTTTGCATACTACTTCACAAAATGACTTTTTTATATAAAAATAATGCAATTACTTTACATACTACTTCACAAAATGACTGTTTTATATAAAAAAAAGTATCATGTTTACCACACATGAGTTTGTGTACAGGAATAGCAGTTAAAATGACTATTTTAGATGAACTCGACTATCTACTTTCCTCCCTCCCCTCAACTGTCCTGTTAGGTGACTTCAATATCCATCTCTCCAACCCCAGCCACTCTGCCGGATTCCTCCCTCTCATTCACTCCTTCGACTTCTGTCTCTGTCCACCCCATACCCACAAAGCTGGCCGTCAACTGACCTCACCTTCTCCAGGGCCTGCTGCCCCTCCACCCTCTCTGTCACCCCTGGACCTCTCTGATCACTATTTCATCTCTTTCTCTGTCTCTCCCTCTCTCCCTGCTCCTCCTACCCCACTGTCACCTCTCGCCGTAACCTCTGCTCTCTCCCCCCTCTGTCCTTGCCTCCACTGCTCTCTCTCACCTCCTCCTATTGACTCCTTCTCACAACTCTCTGTAGATTCTGCTACCTCCACCCTCTTCTCCTCCCTCACCTCCTCCCTCGACTCCCTCTGTCCCCTCACCTCCCGACCTGCTCGCCCCTCCCCTCCCCAACCCTGGCTCTCCTCTGCGCTCCGCTCAGCAAGAATCACACTGCGATCTGCTGAAAAGAAATGGAAGAGAACCAAACTCCCTGCTGCCCTAGACCTTTACCGCACTCTCCTCTCCTCTACTCTCTCCTCTACTCTCTCCTCTGCTAAATGTACTTATTTCCAATCTGTAATCCAAGCCTCCACTAACAACCCATTTCTACCATTTCTATGCTGATGATGCTCAGATTTTCCTCTCCTTCCCCACCTCTGACCCCTCCATCCCCTCCCGTATCTCTACCTGTCTGTCTGCCACCTCCTCCTGGATGCACTCGCATCACCTCAAACTCAACCTCTCTAAAACTGACCTCCTTTTCTTTCCCTCCTCCTCCTCCCCCTCCTCTGATCTCTCTATCTATGTTCCTCTGGAATCTACCACACTCTCTCCCTCCTCCTCAGCTAAGAACCTGAGAGTCACCCTGGACCCCTCCCTCTCTTATTCCCAGCACATCTCCACTCTGGCACGCACCAGCCAATTCTTCCTGAGCAACATCCAACTACGCCACCCAGCTCCTGGTCCAGGCCTTGGTACTCTCCCGCCTAGACTACTGCAACTCACTCCTGGCTGGCCTCCCTGCATCTGCCACCTGTCCACTCCAGCTCATCCAGAACTCCGCTGCTTGCCTGGTGTTCTCTCTGCCTCGCTTCTCCCACGCAACTCCACTGCTCTGTTCACTCCACTGGCTCCCGATCACCGCTCGCATCCAGTTCAAGACTCTTGTACTAGCCTAGAGATGCCTTGACCAGACTGCACCCAGCTACCTCCAGGCCCTCATCTCTCCCTACACCCCCACTCGACCTCTCCGCTCCTCCTGCTCTAGAAGACTGGCTCTACCTTCTTTATGCTCCCCTGCCTCCAGAGCCCGCTCCTTCTCCACCCTCGCCCCACAGTGGTGGAATGACCTTCCTACAGATGTCAGGACTGCCCAGTCCCTGACCACCTTCCGTGCCTCCTCAAGACTCACCTCTTCAGACAGCACCTGAGAACTCCTCTGTTTTTCCCTCTGGACACTTATCACTCTTCCTTAAATGCGCTTTACTTGCTCTTATCTGCCCCCTATTTTACTGCATTTAATCCTGTACTTTAGAGTACTGTAATCTGTCATGTGTTATTCAATCTGTAGTATTTTGTATTTAATTATATCCTGTTGTAACTTTCACTGACACTGTTATCTGCTCTGTTACTGAATCGTATTTTGTCATACTTGTACTTGCTAGAACCAAAGTCATTGTATTTATCTTGCTCTTAACTGTATTATTACTTGTACTGTCATCCTTGAAATGTATTTTTGTTTACGACTGTAAGTCGCCCTGGATAAGGGCGTCTGCTAAGAAATAAATAATAATAATAATAATAATAATAATAATAATAATAATAATAATAATAATAATAATAATAATAATAATAATACTTGTTTTTTTGTAGCTCAAACAATTCTTGTTTCGATGCCTGTGAATTTCTAGCGTACCCTAATACATACAGCATTGGTATTGCTTAACATTTCAACTATGATGGCCACGCAAAATCAATCTTTATTTTATATAGCACCTTTCATGGTGGCCCACCATCACTAAGCGCTTTACAAGATATCAAGTAACAACAAGAAAATCCATAATACTTTAAAGTACAGAGAAAGGAATAAAACATGATACAGTAAAAAAAAAGCATAATCATAATACATTAAATACAGTGGGAATTACATAATACATGATATACAGTAAAAAATAATGTATAATACAAAACAGTGAAAACGCATAATACATGATATAGTAGCAACAACACAGCAGCTAATAACAGATATCAGGCTTAAAGAGCATGGAGGGCAAGAGAGAACAAGTAGGTCTTGAGAGCTGATTTAAAGCGAGCGACGGTGGGAGCATCACACACCAAAGCTGGGAGAGAGTTCCAAAGAGTCGGAGCCATGAAGCTAAACAAGCGTTCTCCAAGTGTGGTGCACTTTTGCTTGGCGATAACAAGCAGACCAGAATCGAAGGACATCAGCTTGCAGGCAGGGACATAACTGGTCAGCAGGTTGATGAAGGGCATTTTAGGTGAGCAGGAGAGTTTTGAAAATAATCCTGAACTTAACAGGTAGATGGGCAAGACTGGGGGGGGGATGCGTTCACGTTTTTTGCATCTGGTAAGGATCCTGGCAGCAGCATTCTGAACTAGCTGCAGTTGGTTTATGGTGCGTGCCGGGAGACCACCATATAGAGCTGCAGGAGTCGAGAGGAGACAAAGTATCTCCGCATCCGTGAGGGAAAGATAGGGACGGACTTTCAATATGTTTTGAAGATGGTAGAAGGAAGATTTGACCATGGAGGAGATGTGGGTATCAAAGGAGAGGTTGCTGTCAAGAAGTACACCAAGGCTTCATACTGTGGGGGAAGGTAGCAGCAGAGAGTTTCCTAGGTTCAGGGCAGATATAGTGAGATTCTTGAGCTGAGTTTTAGATCCTACTAGAAGGAGTTCAGATTTGCTTGTGTTCAGCTGACGAAAATTGGCAGACACCCAGGCTTCGATGTCTTGAACGCAAGCCGAGAGCCGGGCCATGGCAGAGGAGCTTCCAGAGTCGGGTTTTAAGTTGAGCTGGGTGTCATCAGCACAGCAGTGAAACATGAGGCTGTGTTGGCGGATGAGGTGACCCAAGGAAAGCATGTATTATTATTATTATTATTATTTGTTTATCTGCTCTCTCTCTCATCTTATCTTCTCCTCTCCACCCTCTGCCTTCTCCTAGTTGAACAGCTTGCTCATAGCCCTGGCTGGCTGCTGCTCTCTCTCCTCCTCTCCTCTCCACCCTCTGCCCCCTCTCTCCTATTATTATTTGTTTATTTAGCAGACGCCTTTATCCAAGGCGACTTACAGAGACTAGGTGTGTGAACTATGCATCAGCTGCAGAGTCACTTACAACTACGTCTCACCCGAAAGACGGAGCACAAGGAGGTGAAGTGACTTGCTTAGGGTCACACAATGAGTCAGTGGCTGAGGTGGGATTTGAACCGCGGACCTCCTGGCTACAAGCCCTTTCTTTAACCACTGGACCACACTGCCATGTAGATATTGAAGAGAAGGGTCCCAAGAACAGATCCTTGGGGGACACCACAAGTGACTGGGTTTGCAACACCACTGCGTCCAGCATAGAAAACAGACTGCAATCGTCCGGATAGGTAAGAGGACATCCAGAGAGACAGGTTCTAGAGATTCCAGCATACTTCTGAAGGCGGTCAAGAAGAATGCCATGATCGATGGGGTCATGTTAGGTCAAGGAGGACAAGCACAGAGGAAGCACCAGCATCAGCATTAAGCAGGAGATCATCTATGCTGTCCATCTAACAGCACATAGTATTTACCCAGTTTGATGACCATGACAGGATAGCGGCGAGACAGAGACTCAGAAGCCAGAAAACCACAGTACAAAGCACAAACGTGCACAACAAAATAACACAAAAGCACAAACAAAAAGGCACAAGGGCAAAAATAAAGGTTTAAACAAAACACAAAATGTAGGCTGGCCGTTCGCCTTCACTACTTGCAAAAATACAAAAATTGTTCAGGCTGGGCACAGCCTTCACTGAACTTTTAAAGAAAACATACAGCAACAACACAGGCTCACTCACCAAACTCCTCTCCCCTAATGGAGCCCTGGGCTCTCAATTTAGGAGCAGCCACATTCTCACATGCTTCTGTCAGGGGCAGGAATTAACCCCATCCCTGCCAACCACCAACACAACTCTGGTACAATGACGTAAAAAAAAAAAAAAAACTGAGAAGTGCACTTATATTTAAATCATCAATATGCTGTGACCCAGAAGTAAACTTTGATCTTCACGCGTTGAAACTCCACTAACCTCAATTTCACCGTGTAAAACACTTTTTATGCTTTTTGAAAACAACTAGAAATTCACAGGAACTGAAGCCAGAGTTTTTTGAGCTAAAAAAAATGTTGTCCAACTAAAATAGTAGTTTTAAAATAGTTGTTTTATTTGTATTTCTGTTTTTCAATTTGTATTTGTGTTTTGTACTTTAGGGCCACAGCACACATGCTTTCACTATGCATTTATTAAACAAAATAGACAACGCTTTTGAGAATGTACACCTATATGATTATTAAAAGACAATCAATACATGAATAAAGAAAAAACACGCTGAATACATATACAATTATTTTAAACGACGAGGGATCGAACTAGATATGCCAGTTACACTGTGTAGCCAGTACATGTTTTTAATAGCCTAACAATTATTTCACTTTTTTTCACTGGTTGAAAAACCGACGCAGTTTAAATAACATGAATTATATACATATTAAATGAGAGGAAACTGATTGCCTGCAGCTCCTGCGCAGACGTCAGCGGCTGGCTTGTGGAGGGACCCCCATCTGTAGATACTGCAGCCCAGTGAGCTGATGATCATTTGTTTGCTTCTCTGCCGGACATGGTTGATTGTTTTCGGCACTCTTGTGCAGTTCTTCGAATGCCGGATGAAGAAGCATTCATAGATGCAGCTATCTGTTCCCATGCCTCTTTAACCTGATATAGGCCCTGGGTGCTCGAGTGTATATATTATTATTATCCTCACTTCACCTTCTGCAAAAATATCTAGTCGGTGGCGTGAAGCGTTACTTTCGTTGTCCATGAGCTGCCAAATTCCACTTCATGTTTGCACACAGAGCTAGCGCTGCTTATTCTTTTTCTCAATGCATAGTTGCTGAGCGTAGGGGATGGGGTAAAAGCTCCCGGAACACTGGGTTCCGAAGGTGCAAAGACGACGAAAATGATACACACAATACAACTAAGTGAGGACATCATAACACTATTGAGAAAACCCACCGAACCGACCTTTAACTGCCCATTCAGTACAATAAAACAGTGCATGTATATGATCAATATATCTCTCTCTCTCTCGCTCTCGGAACACGGGGTCTCTCTCAAAGCGGCACAGAATTATGAAAAACACGTGTATATAGCTACAACAGTTTCACAACATTAAGTTGGGAACAATGTTTTTGTTCATCTTACTTACACTGCTGAAAAAGTACCCACACGTATTTAACATATTCATATATGTACATAGGCTATATTTGATACAAAATGGATACAATGCAATTCCAGTGCAAAGGTAAGCAAACACACTGTCTTATATTTTGTTTGTATATGATCTCTCTCTCGAGCAAACGAGCAAACAAAGCAAAACAGTTTAGATTATAATATTATGCAGGGTGATTTCAAATACAGAAACCTTGATGCATTTCCCATTTTCTTCTTCTTCAAAAAACAATTCGTTTTTACATTGTGTGTCATATGCATAAATAAATAAATTAAATAAACAGAATAAACAAACAAACATGTTTGTGTTTAATTTGGGAACCTCCTGTCTGAATACGAGAGAGAAATGAAACAATGTATTCTTGCTCTAAATGAGTTGCTGCTATATTAAACTATGTAACAGTGTAATGCCTGAGAAAGCACGACTGAACCCTTGAAACAATGTATCGAATTGAAGTATTTGGCTGAAACGCTGTAACTAACAGATAGCACTAGTTTGTGCAATATGAGAATTGAAACGAAATTGTGTTTTAAATAAATTTGACTATTTTACATCCCTGGCATTTTTATTGTGTGTTTGTGTTGTACTTGGTCAAGACCTTATCCTCTGGCCCAAATGAAAGAACCTGGTGCTAACAACCTAAAATCTTTAACTTAATCTGAAGGTAGTGCCTTCAGTGGCGTAGACGGCTACCATAAATTATATTTTAAACCCAGTTTAGCCCTCGCTACAGTATGACCTTTATTGCTAATAAGTAGCGGAATGTTTAGTCACCAACGAGGTATTTACTGTTGAAGTCTAATTGAATATATGGCTTTCAAATGTGGAGCTATGCACAAAACCTGTGATTTTTAATCAATTTGCATGGCTTTTCAGTATTAGAAGGCTATATAGATTAGAACCCCTGGTGGTTATTTTTGAGTTTTAGGGTTTCTTATTAATCCTTCGAGATTTCAACGTTTATTTATGGTTGTTAGCCTGCTGTTTAAAAAGGTTCTATTTGTACTATTTGGAACCCCTGAAATACGGTTCCTTGGAATAACTTTTTCAAGAGTGTAAGATTTATAAACCTCGCTAATATATTTTAGAATATTCCCGGAATGTATTAGTAATAATCAGACACTTAACGCAAGTGTAGCCCATCAATCAACAAAACCTTTATTTAACTTCCAGTACCAAACAATATTAAGCCATAGCAGTCAAAACGAATGGTTTTTACCTGTTCTCAATGGGAAGTTGGGCGCGGTCTGGAGTCTCTGCGTCAAGCAGTTTTGTCTCTTAATTATTAATTATTATTAATTAGTCATTTTAGAAGACGCTTCTATCCAAACTATGCATCACAGTCACCTCCAATAGGACCTCGGTTTTACGTCTCAAGGACGGAGCACAAGGAGATTAAGTGATTTGCTCTGGGTCACACAGTGCGAGTTGGGATTTGAACAGGGAACCACCTGGTATGAAGCCTTTGTCTTTAACCACTGGGCCACCTTACCCAAGCGTCATCGAATACCTACCTAATTCACCTTTTTAACTCTCGACTCTCGCTCTAATGTCATTAGACGAGTGCATGACAATTCGTCCAATAATTACACTGTAGCCTATAATATTCTGTGCACAGAGGGAGCACGTTTACTAATGAAACAGGAGGAGGGAGGAGGAGGTGTTTTGGGCAGGGTGTGTTGGGGGCAATTGTTGGTTGTTCGGCGAGGGAGGGAGGGAGCAATTACTGAATGGTTGGATATTGTGAGCACGGGTGTGGAGTGTGATTGTGGGGTTATCTGGTGGGGTTTATTATTGGGCTTTGTAGTGGCCGCCGGGGTATACAAATAACTTTTCTTTGCTCCGAATTCCCGTTACCTTTTTCTTATTAATTTAATAAACATTGACTTGAGATGTGTTGTAAAAGAAATCTGACATGCTCTGCCTCATTCGTACCCACAGGGGTTGTATCTTACA
Organism: Acipenser oxyrinchus oxyrinchus; assembly: GCA_030684275.1. Lineage (NCBI taxonomy): Eukaryota > Metazoa > Chordata > Actinopteri > Acipenseriformes > Acipenseridae > Acipenser > Acipenser oxyrinchus. The sequence continues at coordinate 6,351,440 of CM060278.1, read as the reverse complement.
TTAAAGGCTACTGAAACCCCAATCTCATCATGCCCAACAGATACCACGTTAGAAATGAGATGCAGTTTAACAATCCGACCTACATCTCACTCCTTTTACATTGCAATCTTAATATCACACATTTACTACTGCCGCTTTTGCATCTCACTCTAAAAACAGTCTCATCAACAACACTAGCTTGTTAAAGTGAACAATCAACGATTTATATGTGGTTACACAGTCAACATCTTAAAAGTACACACACATGTTTCTTATATTATGACTAAAATATGTACATCTAGTAATATGGATGAATTCTCTCTCTATTAGTGATGCATGGACCAAGAAGAAGCCCATGGGAACCCAGGAGCAAGCTGATGTTCTCTAACCCCTATATTCTCATCATTCAGTCTACAACAACATCCAGTGTACCACAAACTTACCAACACAAGCTTGAATGGTTGTCAACGCGAAGCACATTCAGCAGTTTACAGAAGTCATGACATTTTGGAGAAATGAGTACAGAGTTCTCAGCATACTGCATGGACTATGAAACTGATTATTATAAAGTGCAAATACAGAATCTTACACATGGTTTCAAACAGCACCAGATAAACGGTTCCACATCTAAGACATAGAACCGTTTTTGCTAAATTTTGTTTTCCTGAGAGTATAACACATAGCTGAAATTTGATTCTAGTGCTTAATCACTAAAAACAATATCTGGTCAATAACATGATATTCTCTGTCGTCACTGAATTTGTAGGTAAATGTAGTGTTCCGATCCAGTACAGTATTAAAGTACTAATCAGTGGCCCTTTGCAGATGTTGGCTGAAAAGTGTAGTTTGTATAGACAGTAAATCAACGAACATCCCCTCGGCTGAATACCCATTCTTGAATTTGCAGTAGATCTACTCATATTAACCCATTTCATGCACGGAATGGGCAATTAAAGGTCGGGCAATTTTTGTAAGTATGTTACTCACTGTATTATGTGTATCTTTTTTTCATCTCCAGTGCAGCATTAATCAAGCTGTTTGTTGCACACAATGGGAAATGAAAGGTCGGTTCGGTGGGTATTTTCAAAAGTGTTATGATGTCCTCACTTAGTTGTATTGTGTGTATCATTTTCATACTCTGTGCAGCTTCGGAACCCGGTGTTCCGGGCGGTTTTGTCTATACAGCTGTTTATTGCACGGAACGGGCAGTTAAAGATCGGTTCGGTGGGTTTTTTCAGCAGTGTTATGTTGTTCCCACTTAGTTGTATTGTGTGTATCATTTTCGTCGTCTTTGCACCTTCGGAACCCAGTGTTCCGGGAGCTTTTTGGTGATAAAAAGAGGCTTCTGGGCCGGAACGGGTTAATGACAGTGCGTTATTAATCTGTTCTGATTGCTAAAATATTCTCCTCACGTGTGTGCAACTTTCTATGCTGTTTTTTTAAAGCAATCGAATTCATTAAAGTACCGTTCCGGGCCGTTCCGTTTGGTTCCGGCTTTTACCCCATCCCTGAGCGTAGTGGCGCCAGCGCAAACAGCTTCTTAAAGGAATGTTTCTGACTCACGATTGGGCATCAGATTTCACCTCTCACTTGTCAGTGATTGGCGTACCACAAATACATTGAGTCGGATTACGCTTGCGCCGGGCTCTAAATCTGATCAAAATCACTCTCTTGGGACAGTCCCCTCCCTGCAGGGGTACCTCAGTGACTCGTTCCCTCTCTTGGGACAGGCCCCTCCCTGCAGGGGTACCTCAGTGACTCGTTGCCTCTCTTGGGACAGGCCCCTCCCTGCAGTGGTACCTCAGTGACTCGTTGCCTCTCTTGGGACAGGCCCCTCCCTGCAGTGGTACCTCAGTGACTCGTTGCCTCTCTTGGGACAGGCCCCTACCTGCAGTGGTACCTCAGTGACTCGTTCCCTCTCTTGGGACAGGCCCTTCCCTGCTGCGCTGCCTCAGTGACTCGTTGCCCTTGCGCTTGCGACCGTGTTATAAAAATCGGGCCCCTTGACTGGTCTTTTGTTCCTTTTGTTTACCATCAATGATTTGAACCGCGGTGCATTTACAGATAACATATGAACTGTTTAAGTTATTTCATGTTATTGTTAATGTACATTGTTTTTTTAAACCTAAACGAAACTGTGTTTACATGGATAAGTCATGACAGTTTTCCTCACAATGTTTTGGCCGTACTTCTCAGGAATTGCATTTCCATGTAGTTATGATTTAGGACGACAAATCGGGCCGTGACAATGCAAATTACTGCAGTCATAATGATTCAGGGGAGGGGATATTTAAATGACCCTGTCTGTATACTAATTAGGGAAAGAACAACTTTTAATATCGTGAGGAGAGCTTGTATGCCTTGCCATGAAGATAAAAACATTTAACAAGATACTGTACATGAATTCACGTGTTGCCGCGCATTAGCTACTTGTTTGTCTGGTTACCTTTCCAACACACACACACACACACAATTACATAAAATATCATTTCTACAAGTGTTACTACTTAGAATTTATATTTGTGTGTGTGTGTGTGTGTGTGTGTGTGTGTGTGTGTGTGTGTGTGTGGAACATCTAAAAGTTACATTTCATTAACACTAGAACCGCCTTTTACAATACATGTTTTTATTTTTAATATAACCAACAATATTCAATTTATTTATAGTGCGCAGGTGTAGAGGTGATGTGATTACAAAACAGAAGACAGACAACAAAGTTCACAATCCAAACAACACAGAGGTTTATTTATTTTTTAAAAACGTTGTGAAGACTCACTGAACAGAAAGACGCTTACTTGTCTGCTGTCAAAGTGAGTTCCAGTATTACACACAGTATCACATGAGTACATCTTGTCTGCTGTGTGCTGAACACGCCTTCACTTCTCAAAATACACGAGCAGCTCTTCTGCTACAGACAACAACAATACAACAAAGAATTAAATCCTCCAGTTTAGACAGAAATTCACGATCGCTGCAAGCCCATGAACAGACGAAGTATGGAAATTATTATTATTATTATTATTTTTTTTAATAAGCTGCGTTGCTGCTTTTTTTGTTCTGCGAAGTATGTAAAGCCTACCACTTGTTCTTGTTAGTTTGCAGGTTTTGGATATGATGACAATGTTTTTTTTATGTTCTCTTCACAATTAACAGTTCATTTCCTAGAAGTGCTTACTGTAGCTGCATATTTATAATTTTATTTTTAAAAAACTACTTTATTTCAGTCCACAAATCACATTTAAAAATAGATAAATCTGATTTAATCTATTTTCTGATCTCTGTATGCTGCTGATCAAGCTTGAACCGCATGTTTTATTTTGTTGGTTGTACAGGACACCCTCGCTATAACGCCCTTCATTATAACAAACCTGGCCCCTGGACCCCAAATTAAAAAAAAGATAATATAAACACACACTCAACATCCCGGTCTGTACGCAGGGGATGCCACCTCCGCAGTGCAGTCAACTCTTATCTTAATAAAAAGCACACACTGTGTAACTGCCTCTGAAACAAAAATCAATTTATGTTGCAACAAAGCTGGAAACTATATTTATGGATTGAAAAAAGTAGTAATGCAGGCATATCTTTGCAGTGAATATGTTGACAAAAAGCACTCTGTTTTTTGGCTTGTTCAGCAACCATGCGGCAAAGCAAAAAAAAAAAAACCTTGAAGATCTGATGAACTTTTCATGTCGGGTTGTTTTTGAATAAAAACTGTTTGGGATTCTTGCATGCTGGATTAAGATTTGGTGCAGTTTGAAACGATTCGTGTCAGATTGATTTTGAAAAAAAGTTCAGCTTCAATTCGGGATTTTTCTTGTACTGGGTTTTAATTCGTTAACGAATCGGATAAAGCAAAGGCAGAATACTGCATACATGAGACGAACCGGTGCATGTAATTCTACTTTTATTCACAATCTCATCTCATTAATTCACTCCAACAGAATGTTTTGATTGTCCTTTCTCTAATGAACCCCTCGATATAACAAACAAAAGGCTTGGACCTGAGCAGGTTTGTTAAAGCGAGGGTGTACATGTAGTTGTAATTTCTAAATTATTGACCCTACTAGATTTTGGTGACGGTCTCAATGGGTACATTTCCTAGTTAAATAAATACATTTTAGAACGATTTTACTTATAGTTATGGATAATAATAGCATCAGTAATAAAACACATTTACATTAGATGGAAGTAGTAATTGTATCAATTTAATATGCTATTAAAACCGAGATTAACGAAGATTAATTTTTTTAATTGCGAGATTAATCGTGATTCATTTTTTTAATCGCTTGACAGCCCTAGTTTTAATGTTTTGCCTTGAAAATCTGGTAGGACTGTCAGTTTGCGTTCTGTCTTGGTTTCGATCCTATCTATCAAACAGGTTGCAATTTGTTAAAATAGAGGAGGAGACCTCTTTTTTGTCAAAGGTTACAGGCGGGGTCCCACAGAGCTCAATTCTTGGCCCCTCAGTTTTCTTTGTATATGCTGCCTATGGGCAATATTATGCATAACTATGGGGTTAATTTTCATTGTTACAGCTATATTTATCCCTGAAACAGGGGGACACCTCAACTGTAAATATTTTGAGCTCCTGTCTTGCTGACATAAAAAAGGGTGCTTGATAACTTTTCAATGCTAAACTAAAGTGATGATTCTGGGATCTCAGAAGTAACATGTCTGATTTAGTCTCTTATGAACTTGCAGACAAAATGAGAAACTTGGGTGTGATCTTTGACCCAAATCTTTCTTTTGAGACACACATCAGGAATATTACTAAAATGTCTTTTTATCATCTAAGAAATATCACCAAATTGAGAAGTATTCTTTCCCCATCAGATCCTGAGAGATAGCAATCTTATATCTCGATTGCAACTTCTACAAAATGCTGCAGCTAGAACTTTAACCGGGACTAATAGACAAGATCACATGACTCCTGTGCTAGCATCTCTGCACTGGCTTCCGGTCTGATTCAGGATAAATTTTAAGGTGTTGCTTTTAACTTATAAGGCATTAAATGGCCTTGCACCATCATATTTAAATGATCTTTTAATACCATATATTCCTAGGCCCACTCAGATCACAGAATGCCAGGTTGCTTACTGTCCCACAAATGAAAAAACAAAACAACCCCCAAAAAAACAAAGCACAGGTGGTAGAGCATTAAGTTATAGGGCCCTGTGGAAGGGTAGTAGGCAATTCTCTGACACACACAGAAAACTGAAGGTTTAGTTGAAAACACTGCACTGGTGCCCAGTTTTATTATTTTCTGTTTGATTTATTTTAGCCTGCAGAGGGCGCTGTTGTCTGTGGCCTGAATACCGACAACAGTAAACAGGACCACAGTAATACCAATACGGTAAACAGTCAAATGCTGGCACACTCACAGGTGTTTTGAAATAATAATAAATAACAAAAGGCAAAAGAAAAAGGGAAAATAAAACACAGTAATAAACTACAAAATAAAGGTGCTGTCTATGCAGTGCCTCCACTGTCGCTAAATCGGTCAGCTTGGGTATCCGTGGGTATGGCCAGGTTCCCCTCTATTACACGCCCCCTAGGGTACAAAACAATTTATTTTAATTATAATTTTCTTTATTTACGGCTGGCTGTCTTCTTCAGTGGTGCTTGCCTGTTTCATTCACGCTCGCCTCCTCAGCAAGCGGCTCTGGGTAACCCATATCTTGGCTAACTGAATGCACAACCAAGCACAGTACTTATGGGCCGAGCAATCCCCCAAGGCCCGCCTCTCAGCCACTCAGAGAGAGGGGAAGCCAACACACCCTCTTCCCCACCTCTCCGTCTCACTGCCATGACTGACAGGCGGATCTTACGAGGCTGCTGCCCTCTTCCTGCAGAACCATGCATGCGCCAGACAGTCAGCACAGATCTCCCGTTACAGGCCCCAAAACTCTGGAATGATCTGCCTAGATCTGTAAGGGAAGCACCAAGTGTTACTGCTTTTAAAACAAGATTAAAAACACACTTTCATAATGTAGCATTTTTAAGCTAAAATGTTCCTTTTATTCTCTGCCTTGTTTTACTGTTCTGTGTTTATTTTGTTTTTATTGCTTTTCTTGCATTCTTTTATTAATATTTGTCAATTTTTTATCATGTCAAGTGCTTTGCAGCAATTTTTATTGTGAAAGGTGCTATATTAAAACAATATTATTATTATTATTATTATTAGTAGTAGTAGTAGTAGTAGTCGTAGTAGTAGTAATAAATTATAACTAAAAATGTTGTTTTATTATATATATGTAATTTATTTCCATGTTTATTAACCACTGCAGATCCAGGATGTATGCAGGTGAGTCAAGGTTTGCAGTTTGGGGGGGTGGGGGGCATTTTTATCCATTAGCATGCCTCACAAACATCCCTTGTGTCTGTGAGTGCTTTGAGAAGAATGGAAGATACAGCAGCAAACCACTGTGATCTAAAGGTGTATATATAGTATTTACTTTCATTTTGGTACAGTTTATTTGCAGTATTACTTATTTATTGTATTGTATATTGGTATAACTTAATTGTTATTTCAAACAAAATACATCACTATATAAGATTGATTCAGACACCGGAAGTAAATGTTCATGTGTGATCAGGGGATTTGAAAACAATAACTTTGAAAGGTTTCATTTTGTAAATAAGAGGAGGATGATGGTGATGGAGGAAGACCTGAAGCTGAAATCATCATTTGATTTTGCACTGATGTATACAGCAAATAGAGCAATCACCCTGCTGTTCATCTCTGCATGCTTTCAATAGAGCAATCACCCTGCTGTTCATCTCTGCATGCTTTCAATAGAGCAATTACCCCACCGTTCATCTCTGCATGCTTTCAATAGAGCACCCCACCCCACCGTTCATCTCTGCATGCTTTCAATAGAGCAATCACCCAACCGTTCATCTCTGCATGCTTTCAATAGAGCAATCACCCTGCCGTTCATCTCTGCATGCTTTCAATAGAGCACCACACCCCACTGTTCATCTCTGCATGCTTTCAATACAGCAGTCACCCTACGTTCATCTCTGCATGCTTTCAATAGAGCAATCACCCCACCGTTCATCTCTGCATGCTTTCAATAGAGCAATCACCCCACCGTTCATCTCTGCATGCTTTCAATAGAGCACCACACCCCGCCGTTCATCTCTGCATGCTTTCAATAGAGCAATCACCCCACCGTTCATCTCTGCATGCTTTCAATAGAGCAATCACCCCACAGTTCATCTCTGCATGCTTTCAATAGAGCAATCACCCTGCTGTTCATCTCTGCATGCATTCAATAGAGCAATTACCCCACCGTTCATCTCTGCATGCTTTCAATAGAGCACCACACCCCACCGTTCATCTCTGCATGCTTTCAATAGAGCAATCACCCAACCGTTCATCTCTGCATGCTTTCAATAGAGCAATCACCCTGCCGTTCATCTCTGCATGCTTTCAATAGAGCAATCACCCCACCGTTCATCTCTGCATGCTTTCAATAGAGCAATCACCGAGCCGTTCATCTCTGCATGCTTTCAATAGAGCAATCACTGAGCCATTCATCTCTGCATGCTTTCAATAGAGCAATCACCCTGCTGTTCATCTCTGCATGCTTTCAATAGAGCAATTACCCCACCGTTCATCTCTGCATGCTTTCAATAGAGCACCACACCCCACCGTTCACCTCTGCATGCTTTCAATAGAGCAATCAACCCACCGTTCATCTCTACATGCTTTCAATAGAGCAATCACCCTGCCGTTCATCTCTGCATGCTTTCAATAGAGCACCACACCCCACTGTTCATCTCTGCATGCTTTCAATAGAGCAGTCACCCTACCGTTCATCTCTGCATGCTTTCAATAGAGCAATCACCCACCATTCATCTCTGCATGATTTCAATAGAGCAATCACCCCACCGTTCATCTCTGCATGCTTTCAATAGAGCAGTCACCCTACGTTCCTCTCTGCATGCTTTCAATAGAGCAATCTCCCCACCGTTCATCTCTGCATGCTTTCAATAGAGCAATCACCCCACAGTTCATCTCTGCATGCTATCAATAGAGCAATCACCCTGCCGTTCATTTCTGCATGCTTTCAATAGAGCACCACACCCCGCCGTTCATCTCTGCATGCTTTCAATAGAGCAATCACCCCACCGTTCATCTCTGCATGCTTTAGAGCAATCACTGAGCCGTTCATCTCTGCATGCTTTCAATAGAGCAATCACCCTGCCGTTCATCTCTGCATGCTTTCAATAGAGCAATCACCCCACCGTTGATCTCTGCATGCTTTCAATAGAGCAATCACCCCACTGTTCATCTCTGCATGCTTTCAATAGAGCAATCACCCCACCGTTCATCTCTGCATGCTTTCAATAGAGCAATCACCCCACCGTTCATCTCTGCATGCTTTCAATAGAGCAATCACCCTGCTGTTCATCTCTGTATGCTTTCAATAGAGCAATCACCCCACCGTTCATCTCTGCATGCTTTCAATAGAGCAATCACCCCACTGTTCATCTCTGCATGCTTTCAATAGAGCAATCACCCCACCGTTCATCTCTGCATGCTTTCAATAGAGCAATCACCCCACCGTTCATCTCTGCATGCTTTCAATAGAGCAATCACCCCACCGTTCATCTCTGCATGCTTTCAATAGAGCAATCACCCTGCTGTTCATCTCTGCATGCTTTCAATAGAGCAATTACCCCACCGTTCATCTCTGCATGCTTTCAATAGAGCAATCACCCCACTGTTCATCTCTGCATGCTTTCAATAGAGCAATCACCCCACCGTTCATCTCTGCATGCTTTCAATAGAGCAATCACCCCACCGTTCATCTCTGCATGCTTTCAATAGAGCAATCACCCCACCGTTCATCTCTGCATGCTTTCAATAGAGCAATCACCCTGCTGTTCATCTCTGTATGCTTTCAATAGAGCAATCACCCCACCGTTCATCTCTGCATGCTTTCAATAGAGCAATCACCCTGCCGTTCATCTCTGCATGCTTTCAATAGAGCACCACACCCCACTGTTCATCTCTGCATGCTTTCAATAGAGCAGTCACCCTACCGTTCATCTCTGCATGCTTTCAATAGAGCAATCACCCCGCCGTTCATCTCTGCATGCTTTCAATAGAGCAATCACCCACCGTTCATCTCTGCATGCTTTCAATAGAGCAATCACCCCACCGTTCATCTCTGCATGCTTTCAATAGAGCAATCACCCCACCGTTCATCTCTGCATGCTTTCAATAGAGCAGTCACCTTACGTTCATCTCTGCATGCTTTCAATAGAGCAATCACCCCACCGTTCATCTCTGCATGCTTTCAATAGAGCAATTACCCCGCCGTTCATCTCTGCATGCTTTCAATAGAGCAGTCACCCTACGTTCATCTCTGCATGCTTTCAATAGAGCACCACACCCCACTGTTCATCTCTGCATGCTTTCAATAGAGCAGTCACCCTACGTTCATCTCTGCATGCTTTCAATAGAGCACCACACCCCGCCGTTCATCTCTGCATGCTTTCAATAGAGAAATCACCCCACCGTTCATCTCTGCATGTAGTTGTAGTCAAAAGTTTACATACCCTAATGGAAATTTATAGTTTCTAGAAATTTCTCGAAAACAAATAAAAAGTTACAAGAAATAGATTTACGATTATTTATTTCAGCATTTTCTTTGCAAAACTCCTAAAATGCTAAATCAAAAGTATTCATACCCTGACAAGGAAAATTAAATTAATAACTAGCTGAGGCACCTTTAGCAATAATAACTTCTTTAAAACTATTAGGATATTTGTCAATGAGCTTTTGGCATGATTCTTTAGTGGTTGTTGACAATTTCTCAACGCAAAATTTAATTCAATTCCGAAGACTTAAGAACATAAGAAAATGAAAAGGTTTACAAACGAGAGGAGGCCATTCAGCCCATCTTGCTCGTTTGGTTGTTAGTAGCTTATTGATCCCAGAATCTCATCAAGTAGCTTCTTGAAGGATCCCAGGGTGTCAGCTTCAACAACATTACTGGGGAGTTGGTTCCAGACCCTCACAATTCTCTGTGTAAAAAAGTGCCTCCTATTTTCTGTTCTGAATGCCCCTTTATCTAATCTCCATTTGTGACCCCTGGTCCTTGTTTCTTTTTTCAGGACGAAAAAGTCCCCTGGGTCGACATTGTCAATACCTTTTAGGATTTTGAATGCTTGAATCAGATCACCGCGTAGTCTTCTTTGTTCAAAACTGAACAGATTCATTTAGCCTGTCTACATGCCTTTTAAACCCGGGTTAATTCTGGTTGCTCTTCTTTGCACTCTTTCTAGAGCAGCAATATCCTTTTTGTAACGAGGTGACAAGAACTGAACACAATATTCAGTTCATAATATTCTTACTAATGCATTCTTACTAACTATTCACAATATTCTTACTAATGCATTGTAAAGTTTTAACATTACTTCCCTTGATTTAAATTCAACACTTCTCACAATATATCCGAGCATCTTGTTGGCCTTTTTTATAGCTTCCCCACATTGTCTAGAGGAAGACAATTCTGAGTCAACATAAACTCCTCGGTCTTTTTCATAGTTCCCTTCATCAATTTCAGTATCTCCCCAATGATATTTATAATGCACATTTTTATTGCCTGCATGCAATACTTTACATGTTTCTCGATTAAATGTCATTTGCCATGTGTCTGCCCAGTTCTGAATGCTGTCTAGATCATTTTGAATGACCTTTGCTGCTGCAACAGTGTTTGCCACTCCTCCTATTTTTGTGTCGTCTGCAAATTTAAGTTTGCTTACTATACCAGAATCAAAATCATTAATGTAGATTAGGAATAGCAGAGGACCTAATACTGATCCCTGTGGTACACCACTGGTTACCTCACTCCATTTTGAGGTTTAGTCCTCTAATCAGTACTTTCTGTTTTCTACATGTTAACCACTCCCTAATCCATGTGCATGGATTTCCTTGAATCCCTACTGCATTCAGTTTGAGAATTAATCTTTGAATGAATCAAGCTTGGGGAGGTTATGTGATTTAAACCTTGTACAGCTCTTATGAGCAATCCCACGAGTTCAGTATGGGACATTTAGAAACAAATTATATTTGAGAATTAAAATAAAAACAATGATACAACATTCCTGGAAATGAAGACACACACATGACTGCATACTTACTATTTGAATCCACGGGGACACCAACAGCTGTAAAGAAACAACAAGCCTGTCAGTGACACTGCTCCCCAGCGCTGGACACTGAACAACAAGCCTGTCAGTGACACTGATCCCCAGCACTGGACACTGAACAACAAGCCTGTCAGTGACACTGATCCCCAGCGCTGGATACTGAACAACAAGCTTGTCAGTGACACTGATCCCCAGCACTGGACACTGAGCAACAAGCCTGTCAGTGACACTGAACCCCAGCGCTGGACACTGAACAACAAGCTTGTCAGTGACACTGATCCCCAGCGCTGGACACTGAACAACAAGCCTGTAAGTGACACTGATCCCCAGCGCTGGACACTGAACAACAAGCCTGTCAGTGACTCTGATCCCCAGTGCTGGACACTGAACAACAAGCCTGTCAGTGACACTGATCCCCAGCGCTAGATCCTGAACAACAAGCCTGTCAGTGACACTGATCCCCTGCGCTGGACACTGAACAACAAACCTGTCAGTGACACTGATCCCCAGCGCTGGACACTGAACAACAAGCCTGTCAGTGACACTGATCCCCAGCGCTGGACACTGAACAACAAGCCTGTCAGTGACACTGAACCCCAGCGCTGGACACTGAACAACAAGCCTGTCAGTCAGTATGATTACATGAGATCAAGTTTTCCGAAAACAAATGTATTTGGAAAACTGAATCAGAAAATTGGTTTTCTGAAAACAACACTTTTCTGTGTTTACATGACTTGGAATAGATAATCAAATTACCCTTCAGATAAATTCAAACTGTGTACATGGATTTAATTTTTCGAAAAACATAGTGCATTTGCACATTCGCAGTAGCGACTAGGATGGGAACAAACAGGGCTCGGTTCAGTCTGCAGTAAGACTAGGATGGGAACAGACAGGGCTCGGTTCAGTCTGCAGTAAGACTAGGATGGGAACAGACAGGGCTCGGTTCAGTCTGCAGTAAGACTAGGATGGGAACAGACAGGGCTCGGTTCAGTCTGCAGTAAGACTGGGATACTCCATCGACCCACTGTGTCAAGACCGCCCCCAGACCAACATCCGAAGTGTCGGTGTGGAGGAGGAATTCCTTATCAAAATCTGGTGTGATCAGGGCGGGGGCTTGGCAGAGTCATTGCTTAATGGTATCAAAGGCCCCCTGACATTCTCCTGTCCATTTAATTAAATTTGGTACTCTCTTTTTAGTGAGGTTTACTAGGGAGTTCACTGTATGCACTTTCGGGATGAATCGCGGTAATAACCGCCAACCCCAAGAGAGACCTCACCTGGGACTTGGTTTTCGGATTGCCACATCCATCAAAGCCTGGACTTTGGTGGCGACGGGTTTCACCTGCCCATGTCCCATAATAAATCCTAAATATTGGGTTTCTTCTTTGGCAAATGCACATTTACCCAAGTTGGCTGTCAGCCGGGCTACCCTCAGAACTGCAAGACGGCTGTGACCCTAGCCAAATGCTCCCGCCAGGTGGAGCTATAGATAACCACATCATCAATATACGCTGCTGCATATTCACGATGTGGGCGTAAAACCTGGTCCATTAGTCTCTGAAAGGCAGCGGGCGCACCATGTAGCCCAAACGGGATGGTTGTGAAATGAAACAGACCATCAGCGGTAGAAAATGCAGTTTTCTCACGTGATCTGCGGGTTAAGGGGATCTGCCAGTATCCCTTTGTCAGGTCCAAAGTCGAAATGAACCTCGCCATTCCCAGTCTGTCGAGAAGCTTGTCGACCCGAGGTATGGGATATGCATCGAACTTGGCAATAGCGTTTATCTTGTGGAAATCAACACAGAAGCGGTTAGTGCCGTCCTTTTTGGCCACTATCACAATTGGACTGCACCACTCGCCCCTGGAAGGCTCAATCACCCCAAGCTCGAGCATCGCCCGTACCTCTTTGCGAACGTCACCTCGTCGACTTTTCCGGGATCCGGTAGGGTCTCTCGCACTGTGACACCTGGGGGAGAGACAATGTCATATCCAACGAGATTAGTTCTGCCGGGCACATCAGAAAAAACATCACTGAATTCCTCAAATAACCTGCTGATCTGGGAGTAACTGTTCCCCCATCGGAATGTTCTGTATGCTAGGAGCCTCTATACAGGGTCCAAAATCATCCTCTACCTCGCCTGGGGCTATAAATAAGGCTTCCCTTGCTTGCCAGGGCTTTAATAAATTGACATGGTAAATTTCCTGTTTGTTGCGGCGATCGGGCTGCCGAATTTCATAATTGACTTTCCCTATAGCCCGAATCACCTCATATGGTCCCTGCCAATTATCATATAGCTTGGATTCCGACGTGGGAAGAAGCAGCATTACCTTGTCTCCTGGCCGAAAGGTCCGAATCCGTGCATTTTGGTTGTAATGCTGCTGTTGCCGGTGCTGAGCCGATTTTAGATTGTCCTGGGCCAAACGACCGACCAAATCCAGGCGATCACGGAGTAGGAGCAAATGCTGCACTACGTTTTGGGCGAGCCTTTGTGTTCTTCCCACCCCTCTCTCAACAGATCGAGGATGCCGCAAGGCTGTCGGCAGTACAAGAGTTCAAAGGGGGAGAACCCTGTTGAACTCTGCGGCACCTCTCTCACTGCAAAAAGGAGGTAGGGGAGAAGTGATGACCAATGTTTCTACTCCTGATTCATAAATCGTCTCAGCATCTGCTTTAATGTTTGGTTAAAACGTTCCACCAAACCGTCCGACTGTGGATGATAAACAGATGTCCGGATGGGACGTATTTTTAACATTTTATACACCTGCTGTAGTGTTCGGGACAGAAAGTTAGTTCCACGATCAGTCAGTATCTCTTTGGGGATCCCTACTCTCGACATAATCTGCACTAGTTCTTTGGCTATTGCAGCGGCACTCATGGACCTCAAAGGAACTGCCTCCGGGTATCGCGTTGCATAATCCACCGCTACTAATATGTGCATATACCCGGAGTCAGAAGGTAGCAAAGGGCCCACTATGTCCATTGCAATGCGCTCAAAGGGAGTGGAAATTATTGGCAGTGGGACCAAAGGGGCGGGGCGCACTCGCTGGCAGTCTGGGCATGTGCCTACATATTTCAACACATCACTATGAAGCCCTACCCAATAAAATCGAGCCAATATGTGTTCCCTCGTCTTGTCAGCTCCCAAGTGTCCTGCAAAGGGGATGTCATGCGCCAGCCTCATGACCTCGGGCTGACATGACGGGGGGAACCATCAATTGTGTTACAGGCTGTCCTGTGCCCGTGGCAGGGTTTACCCTATACAGTAATTGCCCCTTGATAATGAAGTGCGGATATACCAGTACCCCAGCGCCTTCAACATCCTTACCTTCAATAGACCGGACCTGTCCCCAAGCGTGTACCAGTGTGGGGTCATTTTTCTGGTCCCACACTAGGTCCGCGCTTGAGCCCCACATGTCCGGTACATTGAGAGGGGCTGGAGTAACATCTTCCCTGGATGGCCCAGTAACCTCGCCCTCTCGATCACACTGCGTGTGATACCATCTGCGCTCTCTCCCACCAGTCACCAGCCTCGTTTCAGAGATGCACCTTCCCATTTTTTGATCCATCTCTTCTTTGTTTTCCTAGGACAAAAAAGGGAAGAGAACAGGTCAGCTTGCAGGGGAAAAATCTCACCTGCTCTGTCTGCCAAGTTTACGTGTGCGGTCGACCATTTCCCCGTTCCTTACCTGCTTCAGATGCCAGATAGCATGTCACCACGTTGCACTCCATTGCCGAGGGGCACATGCGGGCGATGTGTCCCGGTTCATGGCACCTAAAACAGATAATAGGGGCAGAAGGCACTGGGGTTAGCAAATCTACCCCAGCTGGGGGCCAACCGCTGCCTCCATGTTGAGGAGATGGGTCGGCCCATTGGGATCGGTGGTTTGGCTGGTCGGGGTCCCAGGGGAGGAGGAGGTATTGGTCGTACTGCGGGTGCTGCTCCTCGGCTGGTGAGAGGAAGAAGAGGGGTCAGTAGTCCGGTTCTGATGGAGACCCGGGAGTCCTCAAAGTCCTCCGCCAGTTTGACGGCGGCCTCCAGGGTTGTGACGCCGTATCCAGTCCTGTGTCTCCATGCCGACCATGGCAGAACTGCTCCAAGACCATTGCCTCGCCCATCTGTGCACCGGTCTTTTGTGCAGGGCTAAGCCAGTGCACCATGTGGTCACACAGTTTCTGGGCGACCACCCTGGGACGGGTCTCCCGTGGTCTCCGGTATTCCCGGAAACGCAGCCGATGGGTTTCCCCCGTGATGTTGAGGCGTTGGAGGATGGCCCGCTTGACTAGGTCGTACTGGCTAGCTTCCTCGTCAGCCATGGCTTGGTACACTGCCTGAGCCTCCCTGCTCAGACAGGGACCCAATTGACTGGCCCAGTACTCCTTTGACCATTGCGCAGTGGTGGCCAACCGCTCAAAGGCAACCAAGTACGCCTCGGGGTCATCCTCTTCTGTCATCTTCTGCGCCCGTGCCTTAGGGGGCGCCATCATGGGTACCGCTGGTGCCTGGCGTGCGTTCCCGAGCCCGACCCTCTCTATCAGCGCCGTGTATCTCTCCTCCCTTTGCCTCTCCTGTCTCCCGTCTCTGTTCCAGCGCTTGTAATAGCGCAGTGAGCATGGCAACGTCCATCTCCCGTACTGACACCACTTGTGAACGTGTGGGTTGCAGTGCGTAGTGAAAGGGTGATGCAGGTGCTCCAGACAAGGACAAACACAAAGTTCACGGTTCAAGTTCCTTTTTATTTCTTGAACAAAAATTAAATAATAAAGCTGGCTCTATCCAGCAAAGGGTATTTCCAGCACAAAACCGGGCTCAAATAATACAGCTGGCTCTACCCTATTGCCAGGGTTGCAGTCCCGAAATAATAAATCACAAAAACCACAAACACAACACAAACACAGACATGTCTCCGGACAGTGCGTGCTCTTAGTGCAGGTGCGGTGCTGGAAACAGTGATGCTTGGTTAAGTGCAGGTGCGGTGAAGTCCAGGTGAATCGCTGGCCCCAGGCTGCAGCTCCCAGATCCGTGCTTAATTATTCTGGCAATGATAAGAGACACACGGCTGCAAAACAAACACAAAACACTTAACTCTCACTCCAAACAGTCCTCGTTTCCTCCCATCAACCACAACAAAGGAACCGATTATGGCGTCACGTCCCCCTAAAGTACCCTCAGCCCTGCCCCCTCCGATAGCTAGTTCAATCATGTCTCCTCCAATTCATGAATGAAACTTTGCTTATCGTACTAGGGCGGGGACTCCTGGTACCGTGACGCCATCTCTTTCCTGAATGGCCGGCTTCCGACTGCCCCAGGAATGAACTGCCGAAACATTCAGTACGGGGCACGCAATTCCTGCTGTACAGTGCTCTCACAGGTCGAGAGGGAGATTGTTGATTCAGATTCATTCGGTCTTTGTCACAGTGGTATAAAGTGTGGAAGCCAGCTCCCTCGTTGAACCGCCTGTGTGCATCACATCATGTAATGCAGTAAAATTCGGTAAAATTCTGAAATATAGGCGAGTGGGTATGCCATTTTGTTTGAAGTTGTGTATGTTTCTCCACTAAGCACCAAACAGTAATTAGGTGAGAGATTATGAGGCTGAAGCGTAACTTACATTGTTTGAGGGGAATGCCAGAATAGACTAAATCTTGAAGTCTATGTGGGAATACTAAATTTTCCTCTAGCTGAGACAGGAATATAATGATCAAACCAGACTGTGGCAGGTTGCAGGACAAATGACCAAAACAAATTTATGAAATTTGGCAACGACAATCCTCCTGCAGTTTTCTCACGATGTAGTGATTGATAGGAGACCACTTTAACCTCCATATATATTTAGATATCAGAGAGTGTAACTTATCCCAATAACCAGTAGGGGGGAAGTGGGAGCACTGAACTGAAGCAGTTGATTCGAGGCAGTACATTCATTTTTATCATGGAGATGCTTGGAGCAAGTTTGGGAGGAGCGCCCACCTGTTAAAAATCTTATTAAAGTTATTAGTTGTGATGGAATGTAAAGAAGGGTACATTTCTACACCAAGATATGTAAAATGCTTGACGACTGCTATATTTGAGGGTAAGTCCCTCATTACACCATTCAAGGGCATCAGGGTAGATTTAGACCAGTTGATTTTGTACCCCGATAATAGGCTGAACTCATCGAAACATCTAGTAGATGTGGAAGCAATTGGGAAACATTTTTAACAAATAGTAAAATATCGTCAGCATAGATGGAAATGTGATGTTGTGTGTTCTTGACAGTGATAGGGGTAAAAGTAGGAGATAGGCAGACCGCTTGGGCGAGTGGATCGAGTGACAGGGCAAATAGTAGAGGGGAAAGCGGGGAGTCCTGGCAGGTGCCCCTGGAGATGATAACCTGAGGAGCATCTACTGCCTGCGAAGCTCATCCGTTTCTTCATAAAGCTACTGTACATACAGTGCTGTGAATTCTTATTGCATTTTACCTAGCTAGAATTAATTTGCTGCAGCAACAATTTCTGTGTGAACAACTATAGTAATAATGGAGTTTTCTTTTGATCAAATTATTATTTATTATTTATTTCTTTCTTACCAGACACCCTTATCCTTGGCGACTTACAATTGTTACAAAATATCACAGTACAAAGCATCGCATTATAAAATATCACATTTCAAGTTATCACATTATAAAATATTACATTACAGAATATCAAAATGCAGATAAGAGCAGTTATAAAGGTATGATATGATCCAATTCAAGTAACAGCAAACTAAAGAATACAGTAAATAATTCTAAGAGCGAGATCAACTAAGAGCAGCTAAAACTTACAGCAAATATTTGCTTATATGAGTAAAGTCCAGTAAGAACACGTAGTAAGTATGACAAATGGATGAAAATGATTTCAAATAAGAGCAATTACAAAAAATGTAGGTAAGATTACCTATAAGTAAAATCAAATACAAGATACAGGAAGTGGTTATAGTTAGGAGCAGTAGTTGGATGCGGCAAGGTAAGGAGTAGTTCAGTGCCAGTACAGGCTGGATGCAAGTACTGGTACAATTGGGTGCCTCTAGTCCAGTATGGTTGAGAGTTGTGATGTTTCCAGATGTTGTCTGAACATGTGTGTTTTGAGGAGGCGTCGGAAGGTGGTCTGGGACTGAGCAGTCCTGATATCCGTGGGTAGGTCGTTCCACCGCTGAAGGGCCAGGGTGGAGAAGGAGCAGGCACTGGAGGTGGGGGAGTGGAGGGGGGGGGGAGTACAGCTAGCCTGCTGGAGGTGGAGGAGCAGAGAGGTCGAGAAGGGGTGTAGGGAGAAATAATAGTCTAGAGATAGGAGGGAGCAGAAAGGTCAAGACAACGATAGGCGAGTACAAGAGTTTTGAATTGGATGCGAGCAGCAATAGGAAGCCAGCGCAAAGAGTGGAGCAGCGGTGTGGTGTGGGAGAAACGTGGTAGGGAGGAGACAAGGTGAGCAACAGAGTTTTGGAAGAGCTGGAGCGGACAGGTAGCAGAGGCAGGAAGTCCGGCCAGGAGGTAGTTGCAGTAGTCAAGGCAGGACAGTACCAGGGCCTGAACTAGGAGCTGTGTGGGGTAGTCATGAGGAAGGGGCGAATTCTGAGTATGTTGCTGATGAAGAAGCGACAGGTGCATACCAGAGTAGAGATGTGCTGAGAGTAAGAGGGAGGGGTCAAGGGTGACACTAAGGATCTTGGTGGATGAGGAAGGAGAGAGGGTGGTGGATTCAAGCAGAATAGAGAGAGAGATCAAAAGACAAAAGACAAAATAAAAAAGCATTATTCACATTAACTGCTCAGGTACTTTCTCCAACCCTGTCTCCATCGCTAGGAATATGCTTTTCAATTGCCTGGAGATACAAGTGTGCCTTTACTAGTGCTGGGACAAATATCCGAATATTTGAATGCATATTTTTTTACATGTATTCGGATACAAAAATAAAGATGTTCATATTCGCTAGAAATGACAAAAATACCTTGCACTTATTTACCGCCTCACCAGAAATTGCCCGACAGTTCAAAAAATGACAAGCAAAAAAGAGCTCTGTGTGACGTGTGAGATTAATAAAAAAAAATCACAGGATCAGCACAGCAGCTCTGGAGCCTCTTATGTGCGTGCAAGCATAGTGATCTCTATGGAAAGCCATTTGGGTCAAAAAAACGCTGTGCTGCTTTAGAGCGAGTCAGAAACTCATGGGACAGAAAAAAGGCAAGAATGTCAGTTTGAAGCACCTCGCATAAACAGTGCCCAACGTGCTGGAAATGTTGTGTAGTGATTTTTATATAGATTGTATATATTATATATTTTTTGTTGTGACTTTGTTATGTGGAATGTAATAAACTAGAACCAAAACAGTGAGTTTTACCCATTTATTTAACAACGCCATTTCCACGTTTTATTTGACGTGTTATATTTTCGTTTGCTTGTTCAGCTACACAAAAGGCACTGCTATTAGAAAAGCACACTTCTAGTTCATTTTTATTTGCTCTAGTGTATTTCTTTCTTGAGCACAAATATTGGGTAAGGATTTAAAATTATACCAAAGTTCATCTTAAATCCTAATGGTCCATCTTTAGTCATCACGTAATTATTACTGTTCCAGTGTTATACAATTACCACCAGTAGATTTTCTGCAAGGTGTGTATGTAAAGACAAAATATTTTTTAAATAATAAATTCAAAGAGTCTCCACCAGCTATATAATTTTTAACTACAATGACTGGGTGAGGGTTTAAACAGGGCAGTTTCAGCAGTTTCACCCATTCCAGCTTTTAATACAAGCTTGATTATACCCAGTGTATAGGTAACAGGTTCAGGTGAGTTAATTAAACTCCCAGTGAAACCAGGAATGGATCAAACTGCTATACCACGGGATTCTTATTAAAATATGAAATCCTAATGGTTATTATTTTGTTATTACTTCATTATTTACATATTTTTTTTACTGTGTAGTTTTTGCTCTTTGTTTTTTTCTTAGTCTGTTGATCAATCTACCAATTGTCTACCAATTAGTCTCTTACCACATGTCTTGTAGATAATGAAACCGATCCCTGCAACAGCAGCAAGACCAATCCCAATCCCAATCCCAATCACAATCCCATTCGAGGTCCCCTCCCCAGGCACGAGTCCATCTTCACAAGACAAAACGCACAAAGAGGGACAGGGTCAGTCAGTCACACGCACTCCCTCATACAACTTTATTTTTGCACAATATTTTTGCATTTTTCCCATGCTTTTCCCATGGTTATACTACGCATTTACCACAGTTTATCATGGTTTGCTATGTTTATTAATATGCTTTACCATACCTCGCTATTCTGTACCATGTTTTAACTGTGCTTTATTACACTTTGCTGTTACTATGGGAAACTTTTATAAGGGCTGTTACACCAACTGCAGTAAATGACACTGTACTGTCCAAACCAGTATGGACTGGGCTACATTCACACATTCTGGGATGCCAAGTCACACAAAGAATAACACGTTTATATATATTTTTTGTTTACCATTTAAACTATTTAAAATATTTTACTGGATGTTTAATTAATCAGAAATATTTTCTTCTGTGAGGATCTTGCATTTAACTTTTTGTTTCCAGGTTTCATCTTTTGTAGCATCCTGATACACTGTAGGGCAGCAGTGTGGAGTAGTGGTTAGGGCTCTGAACTCTTGACCGAAGGGTCGCGGGTTCAATCCCAGGTGGGGGAAACTGCTGCTATACCCTTGAGCAAGGTACTTTACCTAGATTGCTCCAGTAAAAACCTAACTGTATAAATGGGTAATTGTATGTAAAAATAATGTGTAATCTTGTAACAATTGTAAGTCGCCCGGGATAAGGGCGTCTGCTAAGAAATAAATAATAATAATAAATCACTGCAATTGGATGATGTCTGCAGAAAATAACTACATTTTAAAATGAACAAAACAGTAAAATATAATAAGTACAAATGTGTAACAGTTTAAAACTGCACTGAGAATCAACGTCCCCGGTTGACAGTGACTGATAAAAGCACAGAAGCTAAACGTGATCGGTCACACACAACATTCTGAACTTGTGTTGCCTCACTTAAATTCTTTGACTAAAAGGATCAGTTCCATCTATTTAAAATGCATTGCAACTCTAACTGTTGTCTCTTACCCCAGTGTGTAAAGAGCGGTTCTGGTAAGCTGCCGTGCAGCACTTCACAGGAGTATCCCTTGCCCTCCACTGGGTCGATCTCCAAACTCGATCTCAGCTGGAAGGTGTTGTCATTGTTAGGCAGGGCCCAAGTGGAATTCATCGCCTCACCCAGCCTCTGCCTGTCCTTGTTCCAGTGAATGTGGATTGTCTTGGGGTAGAAGCCCGTAGCCATGCAGGTGAGAGTTAGGTTATTTTTATCTTTGCCTGGCTTCGCAAAAACTGTTACTGCAGGCTTGACTGTTCACCAAGAGATAAAAAAAAACAATAATGCACAGGTTAGATCAACAATGCACAGGTTAGATTAGCAATGCACAGGTTAGATTAACAATGCACAGGTTAGATCAACAATGCACAGGTTAGATCAACAATGCACAGGTTAGATCAACAATGCACAGGTTAGATTAAAAATGCACAGGTTAGATCAACAATGCACAGGTTAGATTGCAACCCCACAGGCATACTGCCCAGGGTCCTTTGTAATAAGCTCCAATCTGGAGGGCTAGGTGTTGCTGCGAGGGTCAGTGTTAATGCACGTTTTCACCTTTCTCTGGAGGTGGATCTATCTGGGGGGCTTGGTGGCACTAGTGGGTTATTATTATTTATTTTCTTAGCAGATGCCCTTAGCAGATGCTCCTAGGTCCACATACAAAAGCTCCCGTTGTTGCTGATGAATGATAATGGGAAAGATGGTGATAATAAATTTGAATTACTACACAACGGCATGCAAATTTGTTAAAAGTTTTCTTGGATTTCTTGGATTTCTTTGATTTCATTCTCTTCCGACTCCTGCTGCACAAGAGGCCATGCTGTGTTCACGCAGGTAAGCGCACCCACCCTGTATACGTGCTGGCACCTATTGCAGTGATTATACAGTAAAGATAACACACTATAGACTAGCCTTTCCCCTTTCCTCGGGAAGCCTGGGATCGCCTCTGTAGTGTTATGCATGACTGCGTGGTCTCTTACCAGAGCGATAGATATCCCTTTCTCCGTAGCGCAGGAACTTCTTAAGCCAGTCGATGCACTCGTTCTCCAGGTAGCCCTTGGTGTACTGGTTCAGAATTTTCTGCCATCCCATTTTTGTTTGGTCGCTGACGGCTGGCTGCATGGGGCCACCACTGCAGGCGATTCTTGTCGAAGGCCAGGAAGTCATTCCCATCGTAGCTGTACTGGTCGTACCCCTGAACCTCTTCATTGTTGTCCTCGTCCAGCGTACAGCCGTGCATCCACTGCAGAACGTGTGGTCCTGAAATCAGAGACAACAGGCTTGTCTGAGCATTAACACCAGCATAATAAAAATATTTGAAGTTAGCCCATCAATACGATGCATTTCCCTGTCAGGAGTCCTGGCAGGGGAAATTCACAGGAAATACATACTACGAGGCTTACTGCGCCTTCAGAGTTCGTTCACTGTCTGTGCAAGTTGCCTATACACACTACATCTGTACTATACACACTACAATTTATCTGGAAAACCTTGTTTTTGTTTTTCAGATCACTTTATATTTGTTGCTCACAGTGTATATTTCTGCTCAGTTTTTTTGAGGTTGTGAAAGGATTGGTCGCACACGTGCGCCTAAAACAAAACTGATGTTCACATCAACAACTTTTTTGGTTGTATATGCGACCAAATTGGGCTAAATAAAAAAAGAAAGTATCCTCTGTCTCTCTCACTTTTTGTTTCGTTGAACCTGTTCTCCAGAATCCTGACATTGACTTTGAACCACTGCTCCTTGCTCTTGCGAGACTTCGTTCCTTTCTCCCAGTAATCCGGATCCATGTTTTCCTTCATCCAGGTCTGCTTGGACTCTTTCTTCTGATTGACGCTGTCGTAGTAATCAATCTGCATGTCATCCAGCAGACCCATGGCTGTGAATTCAGGAAACCCCTCCTGAGGTTTGGACATGGCCGTGTAGATGTACCTCAGAGTGTGGGTTTCTGAGAAAACGAAACACAAGACAGTGAAATAGGGAGACAGAAGGGTTACGTTTTTACAGGGATGAGGCGGAGTATTTATAAAACTAGTTATGTGAAAGTGTTTGGCCTCGTTCATGCATAGTGTTCAGTTCAGTACTTTGCTGACAGATATGAATGCCCTGTGTTTAGTCAGTACTGTTCTTGGTAAGTCTAGCATTCTCCCTGGTATCCATGAGACCAGGAAAGCAGAGTGCTCCACTTGTTGTTTTCTGATCTCTTCCTCTTATATTAGTTCATTGTTTATTAGGGGTGTAATGATTAAAAGTGCATCAATGAATCGAGATGCTTTCTTTACACAATATATTGTATTGCAATAGAGGTATGCATCGTCACCAAAGGCTTCTAAATGAAGAAATAAGTGTGTTTTATAGTTTTACATTTTCTCACTATCTCATTACATTTTGTCTTTTAACACATGGTCCATCATTAAATGATCATTAGATCTTATTTTGCATCATACAGTAGCCCATCAGGACCATTACATGCGATGCACAGCGTATCGCAACCTGCATCTCACGATATTATATACAGCGTTACATCCCTATTGTTCATTTCTCTATCTAGTAGAACTGGTCAGTTTTTAATAAAGAAAGATGGTGTTCTGAATAAGTCTTTTCAGAAGCAGCCCCAGCACACTATGGAATGATATACTGTACTAGGAAAGAAAAAGTAAGTCATTCATTTTCCAGATAAATATTTTAAAACTTATTAAACTTATTAAATATTTAAGCTAAATAAAATCGTTATTGTAAACTACTTTCCATTATTATACACAGGAGTCATTTCATATATTTAACAAAGCATTTTATGTTCACATTAATGGACCCATGCCATGTATGGATATATTAACCCCATAGCAGCCCTCATCGCTACACCCGATTATTATTATTATTATTATTATTTATTTCTTAGCAGACGCCCTTATCCAGGGCGACTTACAATCGTAAGCAAATACATTTCAAGTGTTACAGTACAAGTAATAATACAATAAGAGCAAGATAAATACAATGACTAGTTCAAGCAAGTACAAGTGTGACAAAATACAATTCAATAATACAGCAGATAAAAGTGACAGTGATAGTTACATCAAGATATGATTAAATACCAAATACTACAGATTAAACACTTGGCAGATTACAGTACTCTGAAGTACAGGATTAAATGCAGTAAAATAGGGGGCAGATAAGAGCAAGTAAAGCACATTTAAGGAAGGGTGAAAGTGTCCCAGGGGAGAAACAGAGGAGTTCTACAGGTGCTGTCTGAAGAGGTGAGTCTTAAGGAGGCGCTGGAATGTGGTCAGGGACTGGACGGTCCTGACATCTGTAGGTAGGTCATTCCACCACTGCGGAGCGAGGGTGGAGAAGGAGCGGGCTCTGGAGGTAGGGGAGCGTAGAGGTGGCAGTCTTCTAGTGCAGGCGGAGCGGAGAGGTCGAGTGGGGGTGTAGGGAGAGATGAGGGTCTGGAGGTAGCTGGGTGCAGTCTGGTCAAGGCATCTGTAGGCTAGTACAAGAGTCTTGAACTGGATGCGAGCTGTGATCGGTAGCCAGTGGAGTGAGCGTAGTGGAGTTGCGTGGGAGAAGCGAGGCAGAGAGAACACCAGGCGGGCAGCGGAGTTCTGGATGAGCTGGAGCGGACGGGTGGCGGACGCAGGGAGGCCAGCCAGGAGTGAGTTGCAGTAGTCTAGGCGGGAGAGTACCAAGGCCTGGACCAGGAGCTGGGTGGCGTAGTTGGTGAGGAAGTGTCGGATTCTTCGGATGTTGCTCAGGAAGAATAGGCAAGTGCATGCCAGAGTGGAGATGTGCTGGGAATAAGAGAGGCAGGGGTCCAGGGTGACACCGAGGTTCTTAGCGGAGGAAGAGGGAGAGAGTGTGGAAGATTCAAGAGGAACAGAGATAGAGAGATCAGAGGAGGGGGAGGAGGAGGGAAAGAAAAGGAGCTCAGATTTGGAGAGGTTGAGTTTGAGGTGATGCAAGTGCATCCAGGAGGAAATAGCAGACAGACAGGTAGAGATACGGGAGGAGATGGTGGAGTCAGAGGTGGGGAAGGAGAGGAAAATCTGAGCATCATCAGCATAGAAATGGTATGAGAAACCATAGGATGCGATGGGGGACCCAGGGAGCGGGTGTAGAGAGAACAGGAGAGGACCCAAGACTGACCCTTGGGGACTCCTGTTAAGAGAGGGTGAGATGTGGAGGTTGCTCCACGCCAGGTTACCTGGTAAGTGCGGTTGGAGAGGTAGGAGGAGAACCAGGCCAGAGCAGTGCCAGAGATGCCCAGGTCAGCAAGAGATGATAGTAGAATAGAGTGATCAACAGTGTCAAAGGCAGCAGAGAGGTCAAGGAGAATTAGGACAGAGGAGAGAGGCAGCTCAGGGCAGACTTAAGTGAGTTGGTGACAGACAGGAGGGCGGTTTCAGTGGAGTGAGCAGAGCGGAAGCCAGATTGGAGAGGGTCGAGCAGAGAGTGGTTGGACAGGAAAGCAGAGAGCTGGCGGTGTACAGTCCGCTCGAGGGTTTTGGAGAGGAAGGGTAGGAGGGAGACGATTCCTTTCGTTTGTTAGACTTATATGTAATTCACAATTTTAAGCACTCAGAATTCCAGTCTTCTTCAAACATATAACGTTTTAACTTTTTCTAATTAATCCCTGGGCATTATCAAATCCTTTTTTCATTTTATGTTCTAAATTACGTAGAACATAAATTACAAATACATTTTCCCAGCTTCAGCGGCAGCAAAATCTTTATCAAATCTGACTACTCTAAATTCTTGGCAACTTTGCTCTCATTTGACAGTATGGCAAATTGACAATCTTTTTGAGTCATCGTTGAGCTATAAACGCGTCTTTATCAAGCCCCTCCCATTTGTTTTTAGTGTGCTGTGTTACAGTAAATATTTAACAAAATGCACCCCATATCTAATCACACCCATATTTGTAATATTTTGTAAAAAAGAAATCTCTCTCATCCATGACAAGACTCATAAGAGCCTGTAATATTATTTAATTTTTTTCTAAAGAAAAATTATTTCGTAAATTTAAAAAGAGGGTATTTTAGAAGTGGGTAGATGTAGTTTAATTGTCATTATTATTATTACTCCATTCAGAAATAGGGTATTTTACTGGGTAAAAAAATACAAAATCTAATTCACAAAATGATGAACGGTAAACGGTCTTAGAAACAATCGTGCTGTATATTTATATACAATCGCTTAACACCAAAATTGCTGTAAGATTAAGAAACCTAAGATGGCAGATCCGAGAAGCCCAAGTGTTCGGGATGGGGTAAAAGCCGGAACAAGCTGGAATGGCCCGGAACAGTACTTTAATGAATTCAATTGCTTAGAAAGTTACACACACGTGAGAAGAATATTTTAGCAATCAGAACCGATTAATAACGCTTTAATAACCGTTAATAACGCGCATTAAGCGTTCGGGCCAGAACCCTCTTTTAACACCAAAAGCTCCCGGAACACTGGGTTCCAAAGGTGCAAAGACGACGAAAATTATACAGATAATATAACTCAGTGGGAACAACATAACACTGCTGAAAAAACCCACCGAACCGATCTTTAACTGCCCATTCCATGCAATAAACAGCTGTATAGACAAAACCGCCCGGAACACGGGGTTCCGAAGCAGGACAGAGTATGACAATGATACACACAATACAACTAAGTGAGGACATCGTAACACTATTGAAAAAAAACCCACCGAAACGACCTTTAACTGCCCATTCCGGGTAATAAAACTATGTATTTATTTTGTTTGTATATGATCTCTCTCTCTCTCTCTCTCGGAGGAGGATTGTGGGATTGTGGGAGGAGCCAGGTGGTGAGTGGAGCTCGGGAGTTGTGATTCAGGAGAATCTAAGCTTTTGCAATTTATTTATATATATTTATATTTTTGTGTTTTATGTAAATTTTGTTTGTCGGTTTAGCGTAATAGTGGTAGTATATTTGTGAGTCATTGTTGTTTGTTTAGCTGATCATAGATCAGCAGAAACGCCGATATGGCGTGTAGTTCGAGGAGGGTGCTGACTCGCCGGCACGGCTGCCGCTGTGTGCCTGATGTCGGGGTGTCGGTGGAGGAATGCCTGGTGGCGATAGGAGAGGTTGTGGGCTTTAATAAAATAAAATCAGCTTCAAGGATGAATAAAGCTCTAGTCATTTTTTAACTGATTTGGTTTTGGTAGATAAGCTAGTGGAGGAGGGTTTAGTGTGCAGGGGTCTTTTATTGAAGTTTCACCTTTAGTGACACCCGTAACCAAAGTAATACTGTCTAATGTCCCTCCCTTCTTAAAAACGAGTTACTGGAAAGAGAGTTAGCAAGATATGGAAAATTGATGTATCCCATTAAGGCGATCCCTCTAGGATGCAAAACTCCCAGTGTTAAACATGTCTTGTCTTTTAGAAGACAAGCGTTTATTTTACAACACGATCCTAATTTAGTTATTGAAGTAGCGTGGAACTTTAATGTCGAGGGGACGAATTGTGTTGTTTTGCCAGTTCTGATACAATGAGGTGTTTTAAATGTGGAGCTCAGGGACATCAAAGAAAACAGTGTCCGAGAAACAGGGATCGGGCTGAAGCAGAGCAGGATAAGGGAGCTCCTGGCGGGGAGGAGGCTAGGGGCGATCGGGGAGAGCGGGAGGACGAGCAGCCCCGGAGCCAGCACAGCCCGAGGCGGCGGAACCAGCAGAGCCGAGGTCGCGGTGCCTGAAGCAGCAGAGCCCGAGGCAGCGGTGCCTGAAGCAGCAGAGCCTGAGGCAGCGGTGCCTGAAGCAGCGGTGCCTGAAGCAGCAGCGTCAGCCGTGTCTGAAGCAGTGTCGACACCGCAGCATAAGAGACACAGTCAAGCGCAGACAGCCTCAGGGCAAGAGACTGGACAAAGCCAAGAAGAGTTTGAAATGGTGGCGAAAAAAGAAAAAGAAAAACAAACCGTCTGAAGAAGGAGAGCCCAAGCGAGACCCTGGGTTAGTGTTTGTGGGCAGCGGGAGAAGACTCAGTCCCCGGCGTGAAAGTTGCGGAGGCGGAGGCGATCCCCAACCGATGCCTGAAGAGGAACTGGCGTCTTCCCGCAGGCTGTGCCACCTTGCCCTGAGGAAGAAGGCACAAGCACAGAACTGCCCCAGTCTGACTACGAGACAGGTAGCAAGGCAGGAGGGGGCACCGAGGCTGAAGCTGAGGCTGTGGAGAGCGGCGAGGCCGCTGAAAAAGATGGGGCAGGCGGCGAGGAAGGCGAGGGCATGTACGAGTCGGATGACGGGGCTCTCTGATTCCTCGCTAATCTCGGACGTCCCTGACAGCCAACCCGTCAGGAGAAAACTCTATACACTGCAGTACATTTGCAACTTCCTTGACAGTACTAAAGGTAAGAGGGAGTGGACATTAAAAGTTTTTTCCCGATTTAAAATTGTTTTACATTCTGCGCATGTAGTCTCCCGGAAGTCCACACTTGAGGAGCTAGATCAGCAGAAGAGATACCGTTTAAAAACTAGTACAGACGGTAAAGAAAATGTTACGTTCAAAAACATTATTTTAAAATGGATTTTTGTATTACGACTTTTTATTGCTTTTTTAGTGTTTGTTTTAACTTGATGGTCTTAAATATTCTAACCGCCATGGAAAAGTCTATTTTATTTCTTTTAACGTTAATGGCTGTAGACAGTCTTTTAAAAGAGCACAGTTATTTGATTTTTAAAGCAGAAAAGGGCTGGGGTTGTGTTGCTGCAGGAGACGCACACTGAGCAGGAGAATGAGGCGGTCTGGCGGTCAGAGTGGGGAGGTCAGTGTGTGTTCAGTCACGGCTCCAGCACCAGCGCTGAGTAGCGGTGCTTTTAAATCAGACCTGGCTGTCACAGTAAAGCAAGTAGAAGAGATTGAGAAAGGGCTGCTTTTAAAAGTACAAACACAAATGGCTGGTTTTAACTTTACTTTTATAAATATTTATGCACCAAATACAGGAAGAGAAAGAACTGTATTGTTTAATAAGTTGAATCAGACCATTTTAAAATGCAATAATAATGACGTATTAGTGGTTGCTGGGTGATTTTAATTGTACTGTGGATTTTACAAAGGATAGGAATACTGAGGAGCCACATCCTCAATCCTCCAGAGACCTAACTGCAGTTTTACAGTCCAGTGACCTGGTTGGCGTATGGAGATGTTTGCACCCTCATGCTCGACAGTACACCTGGTCCCAGTCTCGTAATAATTACACATCTAGAGCACGACTGGACCAGCTTTATTCATTCCGTTGTCACCTCAATTTTTTGTAGGGGCAAGTATCATTCCTAATAGTCTGTCAGACCACCACTGCCTGTTAGTTACTGTACTTATTCCAACTGAAGCACATAAATCCTCTTATTGGCATTTTAACATTCAATTATTAAAAGACTGTAAATTTGGAATTATTTTTAAAGAGTTTTGGAAAATCTGGCAAAAACAAAAGAACAATTATCAAGATTTAAGGCAGTGGTGGGACATTGGGAAAAAACAAATTAAAATTTTTTGTCAGCAGTACACCCTGGAGGCAACCAGGTCACTGGACAAAGCAGTCAGGGAGTTAGAGAGAGACATTCTAAATTTAGAAAATAACGAAGATCACTCCAATGAGCAAACATTCCAAAAATAAAAGAGAAAAGAAATGTGCTGGGCAGCTTGCTGGAGGAGAAGGTGAAGGGGCGTTGGTGCGTTCTCGCTTCGTGGAGCTGAGGGACATGGATGCACCCACTTCCTTCTTCTTTGGCCTGGAGAAAAGAGAGCATGCAGCCAGCAGCTGAGGTGTGTGCGAATGCCCTGCGGCAGAGAACTATACAGCAGAGAGGAGATCAGTGAGGCAGCTGTGCAGTTCTACAAGCAGCTATTCACTAAAGAACAATGTGATCCTGATGACACAGAGACCCTGTTCCAGGATCTACCCAGCCTGAGTGAGGAGGAGCAGAGAGGACTGGATACAGAGCTGACCTTCGAGGAACTGACCACTGCAATGACACAGCTCTCCAGCGGGAAGGCGCCTGGGATAGATGGCCTCCCTGCTGAGTTTTTCAAACATTTCTGGGGGTGATCGGGAGGACTTCTTCCAGGTGCTGAAGGAGAGTCTGGAGAGGAAAGAACTGCCTCTCAGCTGCCGCAGGGCAGTGATCACACTGCTGCCCAAGAAAGGAGACCTCTGCCTTTTAAAGAACTGGAGACCTGTTTCGCTTTTATGTGCAGATTCGAAAATAATTTCTAGATGTCTCGCAAATAGACTTAAAAGGTTTTAAGTACAGTAATACATAAAGATCAAAGCTATTGTATCCCAGGAAGATCTATTTTTGATAACCTGTTTTTAATTAGAGATTTTTAACTTTGAGTGAAACATGTCATTTTAATGTGGGATTGGTCTCCCTTGATCAAGAGAAGGCTTTTCGATAGGGTCGACCACACCTACCTTGTGAAAGTCCTGAGAGCCTTCGGGTTTGGCCCTGTTTTTATTTCCTACATTGAGCTTTTATATGCTAATGTTTTTAGTGTTTTAAAGATTAATAATGGGTTGAGCAAACCTTTCTCAGTGAGCAGGGGCATTAGACAGGGCTGCTCTCTGTCTGGCATGCTGTATTCATTGACAATAGAGCCACTGTTGCATCTTCTGAGGGGCAGGTTGTCTGGCTGGGCAGTGCCTGCCTCACCCGTCCCTGTCTCTGTGAAAGTATCGGCCCTACGCTGATGATGTGAGCGTGTTTGTGTGCAGTGATGGGGACGTCCAGGCCCTGAAGGAGAGCTTGGCAGTATTTCAGAGAGCATCGTCAGCACGGATAAACTGGGCAAAATGCAACACCTTCCTGTCAGGCGGTTGGCAGGAGGGGGCCCCACACTGCCTCAGGCCCTGCAATGGGACAGGACTGGGATTAAGGTGCTGGGGGTGTTCTTTGGGACAGAGCCGTTCATGCAGAAGAACTGGGAGGGCCTGGTGGATAAGGTGAGGGGCGGCTGCACAGCTGGCAGGGGCTGCTGGCTCAGCTGTCATTCAAGGGAGGGTCCTGGTCATCAATAATTTGGTGGCCTCAATGCTATGGCACAAGTTGACGTGTCTGGACCCCCAAGGGGAATGGTAGAGGAGATTCAGAGGATATTGCTGGATTTCTTCTGGAGCGGGAGACACTGGCTGAGGCCGGCAGTTCTGTACCTCCCCACTGATGAAGGGGGCAAGGCTTGGTCAGCATTGCCAGCAGGGTGGCAGCCTTCAGACTGCAGGCAGTGAAAAGGCTCCTGTATGCTGAGGAAGGTGCTCACTGGAGAGAGATAGCCTTTTATTTTCTGAGACGAGTAGGAGGAATGGGGTTAGATCGGGGCCTGTTCTTAATTAATTTTTCCAGGTTAGATAAGACAGGTCTCCCCTCTTTTTATGTTAATGTTTTTAAAATGTGGCAAACAGTAAGAGTGGAGAGGGAGAAAGGGTCACTAGAGGAGCCCCTCTTCTTTAATCCGTTTTTCCCATTCATTTTTTCAGTCGGAGGTGCTGTGTGCCAGTTTTGTTAAGGCGGTATAACCCGACTGGCCCACCTGATTGAGTCAGGCCACCCCTCTTGGATCTCAGCGGCTCAGCTGGCGGACGGCTGGGCTGGCTTCGGAGAGGCTGGCTGAGAAAATAATTAATGAGCTGAAGAACTCTCTCCCCGAAACTCAAGGAGGTTTTGGGAGAGGGGCTAGCTGGGGGTCAGAGCAGGGAGGGACCCCTTTTTCCCTGTAATTTTTATCCCCAGGTTTAGGTGAGGAAGAGGGCGGGGAAGGAGTGAGGATAGGGAAAGTGGAGAGAGTAAGAAATATAGCTCTCCACACAGCAGAGGAAAAAACTATATGAGCTGCATGTTAAAACAGTCCAGTCCAAGCAGCTAAAAGGGCTTGTAGACACAAAGTGGAGAAGCCATTTACAGGCAGCAGAAGAAAGAGAGCCAGTGTGGAGGGTCTTATACAAACTGCCCTTAACTAAAAGAGTAGGGGACCTGCAGTGGAGGATTTTGCATTGTGCCGTGTCTACGGGACGGTTCCTCCACAGAGTGGACCCCACTATCAGTGCTTGAGTGCTGTTTCTGTGGGGAGGAGGAGACAGTGTTCCACACCTTCAGTGATTGTGTCAGGCTGGGGTCGTTTTTCATCTCTTGCAGGCGCTCCTGCAAGCTTTTGGGGTGATTTTTAGCAAGGAGATTTTTATTTTTGGGTTCCCCTATAGTTTTAAATCAAGGAATAGGAGTGTTTTAATTAACTTTATTTTAGGGCAGGCAAAATTGGCCATTTTAAAATCCAGGAAAAATAAGATTTTAGAGGCAGGACTAACAGATGTTGTCCGATTGTTTCGTATTTTAGCAATCAGCCGTGTAATGGTGGATTTTAATTATTTTAAAATGGTCAGTAACCTGGAGGGCTTTCAGGAGAGGTGGTGTGTGGGAGACGCCTTGTGCTCATTGAGTGAGGAGGGTGAGCTGCTGTTTAACTTCTAGGTTTCTTTATATTTTGTTTTATTATTTTTACAGTGTTTATTACTTTACTATTAATCTGTTTTACAGGAAAACACTGTTTAATTTTTTGGCTTTTTGTGTTTTATTTATATTTTATGATCCTTTTATTTGGTTCAAATCTGTTGTTAAAGGAGAACATGTGTTGATTTTATGCTGATGCGTTGGGGAGGTTTTGGCTGTTCCCCGGAGCCAGCAAGTATCTTAATCGTTTACCTTTTATTATTGTTATTGAATGGATTTTAATTGCAATGATTTAATAAAGGATCTTAAAAGTCAAAGTCTCTCTCTCTCTCTCTCTCTCTCTCTCTCTCTCTCTCTCTCTCTCTCTCTCTCTCTCTCTCTCTCTCTCTCTCATTATTTTAGCAGAACCATATTCATTAACATCGTTTTTCTCTTTTCTTTATAGCGGAATATAGTGAGACCTTCTTTCTAGGAAGGAGGTGATAAAGTAACAGTATTTACACAAGTAGAACAATTGCAAAGGTCTAGAATTGCTGGTAGCCCCGAACTGTAACAGTTATATGTGATTTAAAAAAATAACACGTGTATATAGCTGCAACAGTTTCACAACATTTAGTTTTTGCACAATGTTTTTGTTCTTACTTACAATGATAAAAAAAAGCCTTTAAATGTATTTAACATATTCATATATGTACATAGATTTGATACAAAATGGATACAATGCAATTCAGTGCAAATGCAAGCAAACACACTAACTTAATTATGTAGTTTACAACATGTAAGGAAAAACGAGCAAACAAAGAAAAACAGTTTAGATGTATATATTACGCAGAGTGACTGCAAATACAGAAACCTTGATGCAATTCCCATTTTCTTCTTCAAAAAAATAATTCGTTTTTACATTGTGTGTCATATGCATACATAAATAAATAAATACCCAGAATAAACAAACTAACATGTTTGTGTTTAATTTGGGAACCTCCTGTCTGAATACGAGAGAAATGAAACAATGTATTCTTGCTCTAAATGAGTTGCTGCTATATTAAACTATGTAACAGTGTAATGCCTGAGAAAGCACGACTGAACCCTTGAAACAATGTATCCAATTGAAGTATTTGGTTGAAACGCTGTAACTAACAGATAGCACTAGTTTGTGCAATATGAGAATTGAAACGAAATTGTGTTTTAAATAAATTTGACTATTTTACATCCCTGGCATTTTTATTGTGTGTTTGTGTTGTACTTGGTCAAGACCTTATCCTCTGGCCCAAATGAAAGAACCTGGTGCTAACAACCTAAAATCTTTAACTTAATCTGAAGGGAGTGCCTTCAGTGGCGTGGACGGCTACCATAAACTATATTTTAAACCCAGTTTAGCCCTCGCTATAGTATGACCTTTATTGCTAATAAGTAGCGGAATGTTTAGTCACCAACGAGGTATTTACTGTTGAAGTCTAATTGAATATATGGCTTTCAAATGTGGAGCTATGCACAAAACCTGTGATTTTTAATCAATTTGCATGGCTTTTCAGTATTAGAAGGCTATATAGATTAGAACCCCTTGGGGTTATTTTTGAGTTTTAGGGTTTCTTATTATTCTTTCGTGATTTCAACGTTTATTTATGGTTGTTTAGCTTGCTGTTTAAAAACGTTCTGAAATACGGTTTCTTGGAATAACTTTTTCAAGAGTGTAAGATTTTTAAACCTCACGAAAATATTTTAGAATATTCCCGGAATGTATTAGTAATAAATCAGACACTTAACGCAAGTGTAGCCTGTCAATCAACAAAACCTTTATTATTAGCTTAAACCTTTATTACTAACTTCCAGTACAGTACCAAACAATATTAAGCCATAGCAGTGAAAACGTGGTTATTACCTGTTCTCAATTGGAAGTTGGGTGCGGTCTGGAGTGTCTGCGTCAAGCAGTTTGGTCTCTAAATTATTAATTAGTCATTTTAGCAGACACTTCTATCCAAAGCGACTTCTAGAGACTAGGGGTGAACTATGCATCACAGTCACCTCCAATAGGACCTCGGTTTTACGTCTCAAGGACGGAGCACAAGGAGATTAAGTGATTTGCTCTGGGTCACACAGTGTGAGTTGGGAATTTAACCTAGAACCATCTGGTATGAAGCCTTTGTCTTTAACCACTGGGCCACCTTACCCAA
The DNA here is from genome assembly GCA_030684275.1 of Acipenser oxyrinchus oxyrinchus. Lineage (NCBI taxonomy): Eukaryota > Metazoa > Chordata > Actinopteri > Acipenseriformes > Acipenseridae > Acipenser > Acipenser oxyrinchus. The sequence continues at coordinate 6,316,514 of CM060278.1, read as the reverse complement.
GCTTCATCGAATACCTACCTAATTCACCTTTTTAACTCTCGACTCTCGCTCTAATGCCATTAGGCGAGTGCATGACAATTAGTCCAATAATTACACTGTAGCCTATAATATTCTGTGCACAGAGGGAGCACATTTACTAATGTAACAGGAGGAAGGAGGAGGAGGCGTTTTAGGCAGGGGTGTCTTGGGGGCTATTGTTGGTTGTTTGGGCGAGGGAGGGAGGGAGGGAGGGAGCAATTACTGAATGGTGGATGTTGTGAGCACGGGTGTGGAGTGTGATTGTGGGGTTATCTGAGGGGTTTTTTATAGGGCTTTGTAGTGGCCACCGGGGTTTACAAATAACTTTTATTTGCTCCGAGTTCCCGTTCTCTTTTTCTTATTAATTTAATAAACACTGGCTTGAGACGTGTTGTAAAACAAAATCTGCCATGCTCCGTCTCATTCGTACCCACAGGGGTTGTATCTTACATTAAAGGCTAATGAAACCCCAATCTCATCATGCCCAACAGATACCACGTTAAAAATGAGATACAGTTTAACAATCCGACCTACATCTCACTCCTTTTACATTGCAATCTTAATATCACACATTTACTACTGCCGCTTTTGCATCTCACTCTATAAACAGTCTCATCAACAACACTAACTTGTTAAAGTGAACAATCAACAATTTCTATGTGGTTACACAGTCAACATCTTAAAAGTACACACATTTTTCTTATATTATGACTCTTAAAATATGTACATCTAGTAATATGGACGAATTCTCTCTCTATTAGTGATGCATGGACCAAGAAGAAGCGCATGGGAACCCAGGAGCAAGTTGATGTTCTCTAACCCCTATATTCTCATCACTCAGTCTACAACAACATCCAGTGTACCACAAACTTACCAACACAACCTTTCAAACATAGAACCGTTTTTGCTAAATTTTGTTTTTCTGAGAGTATAACACATAGCTGAAATTTGCTTCTAGTGCTTAATCACTAAAAACAATATCTGGTCAATAACATGATATTCTCTGTCGTCACTGAATTTGTAGGCAGATGTAGTGTTCCGATCCAGTACAATATTAAAGTACTAATCAGTGGCCCTTTGCAGGTGTTTCTATCAAGGCTGAAAAGTGTAGTTTGTATAGACAGTAATAATCAACGAACATCCCTCGGCTGAATACACATTCTTGAATTTGCAGTAGTTCAATTCATATTAACCCATTTCATGCAGGGAATGGGCAATTAAAGGTCGGTTAACACTTCGGACAGTTTTGTAAGTATGTTACTCACTGTATTTTGTGTATCTTTTTTTCATCTCCTGTGCAGCTTCTGGGCAGCTTTATTAATCAAGCTGTTTGTTGCACGGAACGGGAAATGAAAGGCCGGTTCGGTGGGTTTTTTCAATAGTGTTATGATGTCCTCACTTAGTTGTGTTGTGTGTATCATTTTCATACTCTTTCCAGCTTCGGAACCCAGTGTTCCGGGCGGTTTTGTCTATACAGCTGTTTATTGCACGGAACGGGAAATGAAAGGTCGGTTCGGTGGGTTTTTTCAATAGTGTTATGATGTCCTCACTTAGTTGTATTGTGTGTATTATTTTCATATTCTGTGCAGCTTCGGAACCCCGTGTTCCGGGCGGTTTTGTCTATACAGCTGTTTATTGCACGGAACGGGCAGTTAAAGGTCGGTTCAGTGGGGTTTTTCAGCAGTGTTTTGTTGTTCCCACTGAGTTATATTATCTGTATAATTTTCGTCGTCTTTGCACCTTCGGAACACAGTGTTCCGGGAGCTTTTTGGTGAGAAAAAGAGGGTTCTGGCCCGGAACGGCTTAATGACAGCGCGTTATTAATCGGTTCTGATTGCTAAAATATTCTCTTCATGTGTCTGTAACTTTTTATGCTGTTTTTTTAAACTAATTGAATTCATTAAAGTACCGTTCGGGCCGTTCCGTCTTGTTCCGGCTTTTACCCCATCCCCAAATGTTCGACATATTAACACAAAGAATAGTTTATGAATTCATTGAATTGTATTAATGGATTTGATTTACATTAGCTGCAACAACTGATTTGGTTTTAACATAAATCCATGACTATATGCATCAAACCAAAGCATGAGTATTTTTTAAACAACAACATGTGTTTATAAACTAGCAAAGATGAACTTTCGCGGTAAATGAAGAAGCACGAGAACACGAAACCATTTTTCACAATGTATTGTTTTTGTTACCCGTGTGTCGACTTTTGCCCACATACCTTTTTTGACTTGCTGAACAAAGCTGTCATTGATAACTGTAAAAGTGCGCTGCGACATGTTTGCTATCACTTTCCCACACGACACGCACCGTCTCTCCTGTGTGTGTGTGGATGCGTTTGGGCGGGTCTTGTGAGTAGTGCAGACCCAATGAGAAACTATCACCATCTATGTTTGCTAATAAAAAAACTATAAAAAAAAATAAACATGTCTACTGGCGCCAGATTTTAATGTTGCTGGCGCTACAGACCAATAAGCCTGACTTCTATTCTATGTAAACTTATGGAAACTATAATAAGATCCAAACTGGAAAATTATCTATATGGTAACAATATCCTGGGAGACAGTCAGCATGGTTTTAGGAAAGGGAGATCGTGTTTAACTACTAACCTGCTTGAATTTTTTGAGGATGCAACATTGACAATGGATAATTAATTGCAAAAGCATACGACACGGTTTCTTTAGATTTCCAGAAAGCTTTTGACAAAGTCCCGCATAAAAGATTAATTCTCAAACTGAACGCAGTAGGGATTCAACGAAATGCATGCACATGGATTAGGGAGTGGTTAACATGTAGAAAACAGAAAGTACTGATTAGAGGAGAAACCTCAAAATGGAGCGAGGTAACCAGCGGTGTACCACAGGGATCAGTATTAGGTCCTCTGCTATTCCTAATCTACATTAATGATTTAGATTCTGGTATAGTAAGCAAACTTGTTAGATTTGCATGTGACACAAAAATAGGAGTGGCAAACACCGTTGCAGCAGCAAAGGTCATTCAAAATGATCTAGACAGCATTCAGAATTGGGCAGACACATGGCAAATAAAATTTAATAGAGAAAAGTGTAAAGTATTGCATGCAGGCAATAAAAATGTGCATTATAAATATCATATGGGAGATACTGAAATTGAAGAAGGGAAAAATTGAAAAAGGCCTAGGAGTTTATGTTGACTCAGAAATGTCTTCATCTAGACAATGTGGGGAAGCTATAAAAAAAAAGGCCAACAAGATGCTCGGATATATTGTGAGAAGTGTTGAATTTAAATCAAGGGAAGTAATGTTAAAACCCTACAATGCATTAGTAAGACCTCACCTAGAATATTGTGTTCAGTTCTGGTCACCTCGTTACAAAAAGGATATTGCTGTTCTAGAAAGAGTGCAAAGATGAGCAACCAGAATTATCCCGGGTTTAAAAGGCATGTTGTATGCAGACAGGCTAAAAGAATTTAATCTATTCAGTCTTGAACAAAGAAGACTACGCGGTTTCATCCCAAAAACCGGGCCTGTGTCATACCTGTTTTTTAATTAGCTGATGCGGACACTGAAAATAGGATATAGTTTCTGGTAAGGGATTGGCCGGTGAGAGGAAACAGGTGTAGAAACGGGAGTAGCGCATACGAGAGAGGGTACACTGGTTGTGGATTTGTTGTTTTTCTTGATTTATAGCTGTTGAATGTTTTAAATACATTTGTTAAATCGGGTTCTTAGAAAAAGAAAAACGTCAATCAATGGAATAAAATGGTTCAATAATACTTTATGTGTGGTGTTTGCCTATGAGACTGAACATGATTATACTGTGTTTGTATTTTCAGCAGTATTAGCATGAAAAAGTCTCTGCGATCGTTCTGATTTTTTTATCCCACCATATAGCGATATGTAAATTATCGATATCATATCAAAATATCGATATTGGTGCCCACCCCTAATAAATATATTAGCCACCTAGAGGCATCATAAACTTACTTTACAACACAAAGGCAATGTTCATGTTGCAGGTCTTAAGAATAAAGAATAACACACATTCTGTATGGTGTTTGGTTGGTCGCGATCACAGTAGTCTCACCATCATGAACATGGCCCAAAACATATTGCTCTCTCTCTCTCTCTCTCTCTCTCTCTCTCTCTCTCTCTCTCTCTCTCTCTCTCTCTCTCTCTCTCTCATTATTTTAGCAGAACCATATTCATTAACATCGTTTTTCTCTTTTCTTTATAGCGGAATATAGTGAGACCTTCTTTCTAGGAAGGAGGTGATAAAGTAACAGTATTTACACAAGTAGAACAATTGCAAAGGTCTAGAATTGCTGGTAGCCCCGAACTGTAACAGTTATATGTGATTTTAAAAAAATAACACGTGTATATAGCTGCAACAGTTTCACAACATTTAGTTTTTGCACAATGTTTTTGTTCTTCTTACTTACAATGATAAAAAAAAGCCTTTAAATGTATTTAACATATTCATATATGTACATAGATTTGATACAAAATGGATACAATGCAATTCAGTGCAAATGCAAGCAAACACACTAACTTAATTATGTAGTTTACAACATGTAAGGAAAAACGAGCAAACAAAGAAAAACAGTTTAGATGTATATATTACGCAGAGTGACTGCAAATACAGAAACCTTGATGCAATTCCCATTTTCTTCTTCAAAAAAATAATTCGTTTTTACATTGTGTGTCATATGCATACATAAATAAATAAATACCCAGAATAAACAAACTAACATGTTTGTGTTTAATTTAGGAACCTCCTGTCTGAATCTGAGAGAAATGAAACAATGTATTCTTGCTCTAAATGAGTTGCTGCTATATTAAACTATGTAACAGTGTAATGCCTGAGAAAGCACGACTGAACCCTTGAAACAATGTATCCAATTGAAGTATTTGGTTGAAACGCTGTAACTAACAGATAGCACTAGTTTGTGCAATATGAGAATTGAAACGAAATTGTGTTTTAAATAAATTTGACTATTTTACATCCCTGGCATTTTTATTGTGTGTTTGTGTTGTATTTGGTCAAGACCTTATCCTCTGGCCCAAATGAAAGAACCTGGTGCTAACAACCTAAAATCTTTAACTTAATCTGAAGGTAGTGCCTTCAGTGGCGTAGACGGCTACCATAAACTATATTTTAAACCCAGTTTAGCCCTCGCTATAGTATGACCTTTATTGCTAATAAGTAGCGGAATGTTTAGTCACCAACGAGGTATTTACTGTTGAAGTCCAATTGAATATATGGCTTTCAAATGTAGAAATATGCACAAAACCTGTGATTTTTAATCAATTTGCATGGCTTTTCAGTATTAGAAGGCTATATAGATTAGAACCCCTGGGGGTTATTTTTGAGTTTTAGGGTTTCTTATTATTCTTTCGTGATTTCAACGTTTATTTATGGTTGTTTAGCTTGCTGTTTAAAAACGTTCTGAAATACGGTTTCTTGGAATAACTTTTTCAAGAGTGTAAGATTTTTAAACCTCACGAAAATATTTTAGAATATTCCCGGAATGTATTAGTAATAAATCAGACACTTAACGCAAGTGTAGCCTATCAATCAACAAAACCTTTATTATTAGCTTAAACCTTTATTACTAACTTCCAGTACAGTACCAAACAATATTAAGCCATAGCAGTGAAAACGTGGTTATTACCCGTTCTCAATTGGAAGTTGGGTGCGGTCTGGAGTGTCTGCGTCAAGCAGTTTGGTCTCTAAATTATTAAGTAGTCATTTTAGCAGACACTTCTATCCAAAGCGACTTCTAGAGACTAGGGGTGAACTATGCATCACAGTCACCTCCAATAGGACCTCGGTTTTACGTCTCAAGGACGGAGCACAAGGAGATTAAGTGATTTGCTCTGGGTCACACAGTGTGAGTTGGGAATTTAACCTAGAACCATCTGGTATGAAGCCTTTGTCTTTAACCACTGGGCCACCTTACCCAAGCTTCATCGAATACCTACCTAATTCACCTTTTTAACTCTCGACTCTCGCTCTAATGCCATTAGACGAGTGCATGACAATTAGTCCAATAATTACACTGTAGCCTATAATATTCTGTGCACAGAGGGAGCACATTTACTAATGTAACAGGAGGAAGGAGGAGGAGGCGTTTTAGGCAGGGGTGTCTTGGGGGCTATTGTTGGTTGTTTGGGCGAGGGAGGGAGGGAGGGAGGAGCAATTACTGAATGGTGGATGTTGTGAGCACGGGTGTGGAGTGTGATTGTGGGGTTATCTGAGGGGTTTTTTATAGGGCTTTGTAGTGGCCACCGGGGTTTACAAATAACTTTTATTTGCTCCGAGTTCCCGTTCTCTTTTTCTATTAATTTAATAAACACTGGCTTGAGACGTGTTGTAAAACAAAATCTGCCATGCTCCGTCTCATTCGTACCCACAGGGGTTGTATCTTACATTAAAGGCTAATGAAACCCCAATCTCATCATGCCCAACAGATACCACGTTAAAAATGAGATACAGTTTAACAATCCGACCTACATCTCACTCCTTTTACATTGCAATCTTAATATCACACATTTACTACTGCCGCTTTTGCATCTCACTCTAAAAACAGTCTCATCAACAACACTAACTTGTTAAAGTGAACAATCAACAATTTCTATGTGGTTACACAGTCAACATCTTAAAAGTACACACATTTTTCTTATATTATGACTCTTAAAATATGTACATCTAGTAATATGGACGAATTCTCTCTCTATTAGTGATGCATGGACCAAGAAGAAGCATGGGAACCCAGGAGCAAGTTGATGTTCTCTAACCCTATATTCTCATCACTCAGTCTACAACAACATCCAGTGTACCACAAACTTACCAACACAACCTTTCAAACATAGAACCGTTTTTGCTAAATTTTGTTTTCTGAGAGTATAACACATAGCTGAAATTTGCTTCTAGTGCTTAATCACTAAAAACAATATCTGGTCAATAACATGATATTCTCTGTCGTCACTGAATTTGTAGGCAGATGTAGTGTTCCGATCCAGTACAATATTAAAGTACTAATCAGTGGCCCTTTGCAGGTGTTTCTATCAAGGCTGAAAAGTGTAGTTTGTATAGACAGTAATAATCAACGAACATCCCTCGGCTGAATACACATTCTTGAATTTGCAGTAGTTCAATTCATATTAACCCATTTCATGCAGGGAATGGGCAATTAAAGGTCGGTTAACACTTGGACAGTTTTGTAAGTATGTTACTCACTGTATTTTGTGTATCTTTTTTTCATCTCCTGTGCAGCTTCTGGGCAGCTTTATTAATCAAGCTGTTTGTTGCACGGAACGGGAAATGAAAGGCGGTTCGGTGGGTTTTTCAATAGTGTTATGATGTCCTCACTTAGTTGTGTTGTGTGTATCATTTTCATACTCTTTCCAGCTTGAACCCAGTGTTCCGGGCGGTTTTGTCTATACAGCTGTTTATTGCACGGAACGGAAATGAAAGGTCGGTTCGGTGGGTTTTTTCAATAGTGTTATGATGTCCTCACTTAGTTGTATTGTGTGTATTATTTTCATATTCTGTGCAGCTTGAACCCCGTGTTCGGGCGGTTTTGTCTATACAGCTGTTTATTGCACGGAACGGGCAGTTAAAGGTCGGTTCAGTGGGGTTTTTCAGCAGTGTTTTGTTGTTCCCACTGAGTTATATTATCTGTATAATTTTCGTCGTCTTTGCACCTTCGGAACACAGTGTTCCGGGAGCTTTTTGGTGAGAAAAAGAGGGTTCTGGCCCGGAACGGCTTAATGACAGCGCGTTATTAATCGGTTCTGATTGCTAAAATATTCTCTTCATGTGTCTGTAACTTTTATGCTGTTTTTTTAAACTAATTGAATTCATTAAAGTACCGTTCCGGGCCGTTCCGTCTTGTTCCGGCTTTTACCCCATCCCCAAATGTTCGACATATTAACACAAAGAATAGTTTATGAATTCATTGAATTGTATTAATGGATTTGATTTACATTAGCTGCAACAACTGATTTGGTTTTAACATAAATCCATGACTATATGCATCAAACCAAAGCATGAGTATTTTTTTAAACAACAACATGTGTTTATAAACTAGCAAAGATGAACTTTCGCGGTAAATGAAGAAGCACGAGAACACGAAACCATTTTTCACAATGTATTGTTTTTGTTACCCGTGTGTCGACTTTTGCCCACATACCTTTTTTGACTTGCTGAACAAAGCTGTCATTGATAACTGTAAAAGTGCGCTGCGACATGTTTGCTATCACTTTCCCACACGACACTTACCGTCTCTCCTGTGTGTGTGTGGATGAGTTTAGGCGGGTCTTGTGAGTAGTGCAGACCCAATGAGAAACTATCACCATCTATGTTTGCTAATAAAAAAACTATTAAAAAAATAAACATGTCTACTGGCGCCAGATTTTAATGTTGCTGGCGCTACAGACCAATAAGCCTGACTTCTATTCTATGTAAACTTATGGAAACTATAATAAGATCCAAACTGGAAAATTATCTATATGGTAACAATATCCTGGGAGACAGTCAGCATGGTTTTAGGAAAGGGAGATCGTGTTTAACTACTAACCTGCTTGAATTTTTTGAGGATGCAACATTGACAATGGATAATTAATTGCAAAACATACGACACGGTTTCTTTAGATTTCCAGAAAGCTTTTGACAAAGTCCCGCATAAAAGATTAATTCTCAAACTGAACGCAGTAGGGATTCAACGAAATGCATGCACATGGATTAGGGAGTGGTTAACATGTAGAAAACAGAAAGTACTGATTAGAGGAGAAACCTCAAAATGGAGCGAGGTAACCAGCGGTGTACCACAGGGATCAGTATTAGGTCCTCTGCTATTCCTAATCTACATTAATGATTTAGATTCTGGTATAGTAAGCAAACTTGTTAGATTTGCATGTGACACAAAAATAGGAGTGGCAAACACCGTTGCAGCAGCAAAGGTCATTCAAAATGATCTAGACAGCATTCAGAATTGGGCAGACACATGGCAAATAAAATTTAATAGAGAAAAGTGTAAAGTATTGCATGCAGGCAATAAAAATGTGCATTATAAATATCATATGGGAGATACTGAAATTGAAGAAGGGAAAAATTGAAAAAGGCCTAGGAGTTTATGTTGACTCAGAAATGTCTTCATCTAGACAATGTGGGGAAGCTATAAAAAAAAGGCCAACAAGATGCTTGGATATATTGTGATAAGTGTTGAATTTAAATCAAGGGAAGTAATGTTAAAACCCTACAATGCATTAGTAAGACCTCACCTAGAATATTGTGTTCAGTTCTGGTCACCTCGTTACAAAAAGGATATTGCTGTTCTAGAAAGAGTGCAAAGATGAGCAACCAGAATTATCCCGGGTTTAAAAGGCATGTCGTATGCAGACAGGCTAAAAGAATTTAATCTATTCAGTCTTGAACAAAGAAGACTACGCAGCGATCTGATTCAAGCATTCAAAATCCTCAAAGGTATAGACAATGTCGACCCAGGTGGCTTCTTTGACCTGAAAAAAGAAAGAAGGACCAGGGGTCACAAATGGAGATTAGATAAAGGGTCATTCAGAACAGAAAATAGGAGGCACTTTTTTACACAGAGAATTGTGAGGGTCTGGAACCAACTCCCCAGTAATGTTGTTGAAGCTGACACCCTGGGACCCTTCAAGAAGCTGCTTGATGAGATTCTGGGATCAATAAGCTACTAACAACCAAACGAGCAAGATGGGCTGAATGGCCTCCTCTCGTTTGTAAACTTTCTTATGTTCTTATGTTCTTATGTTTTAAAAGTGCATCTCATTTTAAATACCGAAAGTTCACATTTTAAAAAACATTAATAACAGTGTAAGTAATCGTATGGAAAATATGCAATGACCCGCACTGACGCATGCGCACATCTCACAATAATCGCAATAGTACTTAATGCAGCATGCAAATAGCATTCGGTACCTTGTGAGCACGTTCTGAATGGAAGAAAAAAATGATATATACATATATGAAATTACTTCAGCCAATTTTCCTGTTTATTATGTGTTTTTGTGTTAAGTTTGTTTTTAGGTGTGTATCCCTTTAAAAAAGACGGTCCACAGAGGTATGACACAGGCCCGGTTTTTGGGATGGAACCGCATAACAGTCTCGCGTTTTGATTGGTCCATGTCTGTCACATGAATATGTCGTCACACGAGTGGAAAAGCTTGCAGGCATTTTTAACATTGTGATCAGACTGATATGACAAACTATGGGTAATTACTTCATATGAATTATCATGTTATGCACGAATGTAAGAATTGGCTTTCTGTGGTGGTGTACTTTTTTCTTTCAAGTAGCATATATAATCGGTTTTGCAACGGCAACGACATTTAGAAACAACGACATTTAGAAACAATTGCTAAAACGATTACCCAGCACGACACTTACTTGTTTGTCTGCCTGATTCGTTTGGCCCTCGTGCCCTTTGTTTTGTTGTTTTGTTTAAATCTTTTGTTTTTGATTTGATTTATTAAACACGCTGAGTGCAGTAGCATTCAGCTTCACCCGCCCATCCATTGTTTGGTTTTAGTTACTTCCTGGTCCGTGGTGGTGTGTGCGTGCAGGGGTTGCATGGTGGTGTGTGCATGTAGGGGTTGCATGGTGGTGTGTGCGTGCAGGGTGTTGCATGGTGGTGTGTGCGTGCACGGGTTGGAGGGGAATTGGAGTGCAGGTTTTGCGCAAAAGAGGGGCGGGTAAAAGACTGGGAAGGGTAGGGTAAAAGAAAAATTACTACAATCATTTATTTTCACTTTCGACTCCTTTCCCTCACTTTATGATTTTATTTTGTGATTATTTATTGTCAAAATAAACGGCCTTCATCTACTCACAGTTGCAGTCTCATTTCTGTCCAAAAAGAATCTGAAACACTACAATATATTGATGGACGTTACATAAGAAAATGAGATGTCCTTTTTTCGGAATACCATGTTCCTTCCCAAAAATGTGTTTTAATATTAGCCTTTAATAAAGGAAAACGACTGCTTTAATTAATTTTCATGTATCTATTTCAGTGCAATGTAGTTTCTTCATGTAATAAGAAATACGTTTTTTAACATTTACATTTTATTTCTGTTTTTCATTAAAAAAAAAAAGATTTCTAGGAGAGTAAAAAATACATTAACTTTGATTCATGTACTAAGGGTTACTCTCAAATGAATTCACGATCCAATTTATGGTAAACTGTGCATGGATGACTTAGAAACTCGGCTGTCAGCAGAGTCCCCAAAACTGGGCTGAATTCGAAAATGCAAAGCGGCCCAGAATTTGGGACGTTATCTAAAAACCAAAGCGGCCCAGAATTTGGGACGTTATCTAAAAACCAAAGCGGCCCAAAATTTGGGACATTATCTGAAAAGCAAAGCGGCCCAGAATTTGCGACGTAAATGAAAACAGGGGCAGTCTATATGTAAAACTGTGATTACATTAGAGATAAACTAATGTATCCTCTAACAAAACTGCAATAGTGTATACATTTTATATTAAAATATATCGCAAAACCGATTATAGATATATGCTACTTGAAAGAAGAAAGTACACCACCACAGAAAGCCAATTCTTACATTCGTGCATAACATGATAATTCATATAAAATAATCGCCCATAGTTTGTTATATCAGTACAGCGAAATACCGCATTATATTTTAATGGTTGTGGAAAGCAGATCTCTCTCTCTCTCTCTCTCTCTCTCTCTCTCTCTCTCTCTCTCTCTCTGATCACAATGTTAAAGACGCCTGCAAGCTTTTCCACTCGTGTGACGACATATTCATGTGACAGACATGGACCAATCAAAACGCGAGACTGTTATGCGGTTCCATCCCAAAAACCGGGCCTGTGTCATACCTGTTTTTTAATTAGCTGATGCGGACACTGAAAATAGGATATAGTTTCTGGTAAGGGATTGGCCGGTGAGAGGAAACAGGTGTAGAAACGGGAGTAGCGCATACGAGAGAGGTTACACTGGTTGTGGATTTGTTGTTTTTCTTGATTTATAGCTGTTGAATGTTTTAAATACATTTGTTAAATCGGGTTCTTAGAAAAAGAAAAACGTCAATCAATAGAATAAACTGGTTCAATAATACTTTATGTGTGGTGTTTGCCTATGAGACTGAACATGATTATACTGTGTTTGTATTTTCAGCAGTATTAGCATGAAAAAGTCTCTGCGATCGTTGTGATTTTTTTATCCCACCATATAGCGATATGTAAATTATCGATATCATATCAAAATATCGATATTGGTGCCCACCCCTAATAAATATATTAGCCACCTAGAGGCATCATAAACTTACTTTACAACACAAAGGCAATGTTCATGTTGCAGGTCTTAAGAATAAAGAATTACACACATTCTGTATGGTGTTTGGTTGGTGGCGATCACAGTAGTCTCACCATCATGAACATGGCCCAAAACATATTGCCCTTCCTAGAATTAACTGCTTGTGTATATCTCAACAGACAACTTTGCCTCTTTTTTCTCCTCCAAAATCAGACACCGGCAAACTCCTCCACACCTCTTCCACTTATTTCAGAGCTGATGCTCAGACAGGCGGAACCCCTCTACGTCTCCCGTATGTATTTATCCCGGCCCAAAACCCGAGTTTGATAGAAAAAGAGCGGGAAAACATGGCACAGATAGCGCATTCTAGCTTCTTATTTGCATAGCAATGTAACACAAATTGAACAACTGCGGTATTTCAAGGGTGAAATCGCTTTGAGCCACTTATTTCAAAGTTGGGGAACTTCTCTAAGTCATCCATGGGTATTTATCCCGGCCCAAAACGGATTTTGATAAGAAAACAGCGGGCAAACATTATTATTATTTGTTTATTTAGCAGACTAGGGTGTGTGAACTATGCATCAGCTGCAGAGTCACTTACAACTACGTCTCACCCGAAAGACGGAGCACAAGGAGGTTAAGTGACTTGCTCAGGGTCACACAATGAGTCAGTGGCTGAGGTGGGATTTGAACCGGGGACCTCCTGGTTACAAGCCGTTTTTTTCTTTGACCACTGGACCACACAGCCTCAAAACATGGCACATATGCGCATTTCAGCTTCTTATTCGCATTCCCGCAAATGTAACACAAATTGAATAAGTAACGGGTATTTCGGGGGTTAAATCGCTCTGGGTCACTGATTGCAAAGTTGATTCTCACAGAGGGGGACCCCTCAATGTCACCAAACAAATGAACATTGTTTAGGAGCTGCCCCTCTATAAACATCCACAGAGAAATTAGCAGCCAACGTGATTTAACCTCTTACATACAAAGCCAATCATTCAGTTTGGAGCAGATCAAAGTCTAAATAAGAAACGACGAAAAATAAACAAGCGAATAAGAAGCCAACTTCAGACTCGTTTCTGTTTTAATATTTTGCCTCATGTCTTCAGGTAACAATAGCAAAAAATGATTGTCAAAGAAACTTTGTTAAAGTCTGTGTTTAGGTGTTCAATAGAATTAAATAACTGAAAAATTGTACATTTTCATGTGGAGTATATTGTAAAACGTTTTTTCTGCTTAATTGTGCTCATGTCCTTGAGCCACGTGGTTGTGGTGTTGCTTGATTTCTGCAGTAATTCTGAGGAACAGTGCAGAGTATTAAACAACAACCCTTTATAAAGAATACAGAATACAATCATTCATTTTAAGAAATAGAAACAGCCACAGAACCTGTACCTTCTGCAGTAGGCCAGCATTACAAATGAATTATATAACAGTACTGGAAAAGTACTACAGTACCACATTCTATTGTGTAGAAATGCTGTTGATATAATTATAATACTTACCGGAGCTGGCGGTCTCAAAAATACACAAAAACAACACAAAAATGATCCACATGATTGATATATTACATCCAGTCGAAAACACCGTCAAAGTAACTTATCTGAATGCCATATTTTAGCACTGTCCGTCTCCCTGGCGCTCACAACGCAGCTTCACCCGGCCCTGCCAAACGTGCTGTCTAACGTTTGTACTTTCCAAAATGAGAACTTTGAAACAATCATGATCCGAGCATCCCTCGCGTCACTGGTAGCTAGGCAAAGTCATTCCACACAGGTTGTACAGAACCGTTCAGACAGGGGGTTACGACTCAGAAATGCACAGCTAAAAATGAAAGTAAAAGAAAATAATGATCTTGATTTATTTATTTATTTTTTAACGGTATTGTATATCTAAACCAATGTGCATAAATATTTCATTTTTGTTTAGCTTCGCAAATTTTACAGAGACTATAGCACCGATATTCAGAGCGATGCGCAACCCCCTTGCAAAATGTGTGCCTCGCCAAAAATTGTGCTTTGGCACAAAAATTGATATTTTCCAACACGGCACAAAACAGTTGCGCGAACTTGGAAAATAGCAGTTTTTTTGGTCAATTCGCAAATGTGTTTGTGCCTCGCAAAACCACCTGCGCATTCAACGCCAATATAGCAGAAATGAGAAGAGTTACGCGTGAATGCGCAGAATTGGAATACTACACGACAATGGACTGTTAACAATACCGTGCCAAGCAGCTATCACAGGTGTACAGTACATACCGATATTCCTCGCACGAGCCTACACCAGAGGCGCCTAATTTTATTTAATGGGGGGATTTCCTAAGAAGCTCCTGTAAACCTCATTTTTACTGTTCAATCCTTTTCAAGTTACTGTTTTTGTAATAGTAAACCCACAAAATTGGACAGGTGTTTCAACATAAAATATAGAATATTTACTAACTGAGCATTTATTAAGTACAAACACAAGTAGCACCCAAATGGCAGAACCAGTTCCAGTTTCATATCTGCACAATGCTGTACAGTACCTATCATTCCAACATGCAGCTTATTAAAGGGAACTGCTAAACAAACACAAACAATAACATGTTATAATATGGCTTGTTTATTGATAGAGATATTGACATAACTATGTTAAGTTAAACTATTCCTTGCTCAGCTTTGTTTTAAATGTAGTGCTGGATGCTAGAGAATGTTTTTCACATTTTGTCATTAGACAATGCGGAGCTCAATTATCACAACGAAACCTGGTGCTACAAGACTTTCAGAAAGTAAGCCCTATTGCAGGACAATGCTTGGTGCTGATAGGTTAAAACAATAAGCACCTGCCCTCACATTGCAATGCTTAGTGCTAATTGATTGAACCACTAAACGCCAGCCCTCGCACAGCCGATTCATCCCACCACAAGAGTGTGTAGCTGCAGACTGGAGACCTGTACTGCCAGTGGCTGTTCTGTGGGAGGGCGTGCGCGCGCAGCTTAAAATACGTCATCACTGAAGGCGTTACACCCCTATCACATGACGCTATAGTACCACCCTGTTGCAAATGAGTCGGGCCTTGTAAACAAACAGTGTGCTCTCCCCTATCTATTTCTACCGTGGTTTTCTTGCTGTCTGCTTTCAGCTCGCCTGCCGCGGATTCGGCCCTTGTGTCTCCGTGGTCTATGCTACACACACTGACTAGGTGTGTGACCACGAGGTTAGGGTAGACACCGTTGCATAGCCCCCTCCCCTCACCCGGTGCTTTGGTACCTCAGTGCACGCATAGCCCTTGGTACTTCGGTATCTAGGTGCGCACGGTGCCCAGCGCTACAGCGCTAGTGCACAGACACGGTGCCCATGGTGCTACAGCGCTAGTGCAGAGGTGCATGGTGCACGTAGTGCAATATATTTAGGGCTTCTGATTTTCGGTTTTAACCGATAAAACACCCCCGATACAAAAAAATTAAATCGGTGGATAGCCAATAAACACGGGAAAAACTGTGGAAATGGTTAATCTGTTCACGTTGACTTTACCCTTTTGCTGCTGGGCAACGTCCCGCTTCCTGACTTGCATCTATCATTGATCAGTTCTGAATACTTTAAACCCGCCCCAACTACTGAGTGACAGCACAGTCCTACATTTCTATTGGAGACTCTGCTTGCAAGATTTAAAACAACATTACAATCAGGATGGAGGCTTGTGGTGGGATTCAAAGCTGTATTACAGTTAAGATACTGAGGATTTAAAACAGAATTGTGGCGAAATCTACAAAAATGCCTGCACACAAAAACTCCAGAGGAATGTTCCCGTGACCATAGGGATTTAGTTGTGGAAGGCAGCAAAGGAAAGAAGGCACAACTTAAGTGTGCCAGTACTGTCGAGTTACTATACATATTTTGACAAAAAAAAAAAACGCTCCAGCATTTTGGAAAGTAACCGAAAAAACAAAT
Source organism: Acipenser oxyrinchus oxyrinchus (assembly GCA_030684275.1). Lineage (NCBI taxonomy): Eukaryota > Metazoa > Chordata > Actinopteri > Acipenseriformes > Acipenseridae > Acipenser > Acipenser oxyrinchus. The sequence goes on along the minus strand of CM060278.1, from coordinate 6,300,261 downwards.
TTCATACAGCATATTGTAGCGTTTCATGCAGTGTGCAGGATAGAAGGAGACAACACGCCGTTTCCAAGTTCAACGCTTTATTTATGAACCTCTTTCAGAGCCCACTGCTCTAGCCCCTTGCTCTGCATCCTCCAATGAGCGTGCAACGCCCCCTTTTATACCTTAGCCCCGCCCCTTTATTCTAATCGGGTGCCAGAGCGAACAGCTATCCCATTGGTCCCCAGCCGCACACCAGGACCAATGGGCACATACAACAAACAGCCAATGACAGGGACAGCTCGCACAGCCAGAGACAGAGCGACCCCGCAGCTACAGGTAATACAGACGGGGGGGGAGAGGAACACAATACAGCAGCATTAACAGACAGTAGAAACAAGAGGGAATACAGTACGCAGACACAATACACGGATCGCTACACTACCCCCACCTTAGCCTTTTTGTCCCCAAAAAGTTCACAGGGCGCCATGCATCATACGACCGTGATCGGCAACCTCCACCCCTGAAACACAGACCCCCTCCCCGCATGTCCGGTTTTCCCTCCAGGGCCTTTGGTGGGTGAGCCGGCGGGCCATCCTCTGCTGACCTGAGTGACTCTCGGCACCCCAGTATCAGGAGCTCGCTCTCCGGCAACAAGGTTTCTCCCTCAGGCGGCGGCAGATCTGGGCTCCTCTGCAGCGGTTCTCTTTGCTCCTGTGCCTTGGTCACACCTTGCAGGAGCCCTTAAAGGACTGGCGCTTGCAGCGTAGCTCTTTAATAAGGCAGGTAGCAGTGGTGCTTTCACGCGGCGGCGGCAGCGGCGCTCTCAGGCGGCGGCGGCAGCGGCGCTCTCAGGCGGCGGCGGCGCTCTCAGGAGGAGGCAGCGGCGCTTCTCAGGCGGCAGCGGCGCTTCTCAGGCGGCGGCGGCGGCAGCGGCGCTTCTCAGGCGGCGGCAGCGGCGTTTCTCAGGCGGCGGCGGCAGCGGCGCTCTCAGGAGGCGGTAGCGGCGCTTTCAGGCGGCGGCGGCAGCGGCGCTCTCAGGCGGCGGCAGCGGGCGCTTCTCAGGCGGCAGGGGCGGCGGCGCTCTCAGGCGGCGGCGGCGGCGGCGCTTTCAGGCGGCGGCGTAGCGGCGCTTTCAGGCGGCGGCGTAGCGGCGCTTCAGGCGGCGGCGGCGGCGGCGGCGCTTCAGGCGGCGGCGGCGGCGGCGCTTCAGGCGGCAGCGGCGGCGGCGCTTCAGGCGGCGGCGGCAGCGGCGCTTTCAGGCGGCGGCGGTAGCGGCGCTCTCAGGCGGCGGCGGCAGCGGCGCTCTCAGGCGGCGGCGGCAGCAGCACTTTCAGGCGGCGGCGGCAGCGGAGTTTCAGGCGGCGGCGGCAGCGGCGCTCTCAGGCGGCGGCGGTAGCGGCGCTCTCAGGCGGCGGCGCAGCGGCGCTTTCAGGCGGCGGCGGCAGCAGCGCTTTCAGGCGGCGGCGGCAGCGGCGCTCTCAGGCGGCGGCGGCAGCGGCGCTCTCAGGCGGCAGCGGCGTTTTTCAGGCGGCGGCGGCAGGCTCCTCCATCTCACACACTGGAGATGGTCCAGAATCCTTTGCTAGCCTCCTCGAACGCCACCCTCCTCCGCTGCTGGCAGGCAGTAGGTCCCCTTCCTCCTGGAAGGGGCAGCACGCCACTTGGTGCCCGATCTCCCCGCAGGCAAGGCACCAACCCTCCTCCTCCAAGCCACCGAGGAAATCCTCCAGTCCGCCGTCCCACCAGTTCCGTGACGGCTCGGGGTCGTACCACAGCCATTGGTCCATCACTGTCTTCTATCCGGCTCTTCCTCAACGCTGGATTACTTGTTGTTTTGATCCCGCTTCTGACACCAGTGTAGCGTTTCATGCAGTGTGCAGGATAGAAGGAGACAACACGCCGTTTCCAAGTTCAACGCTTTATTTATGAACCTCTTTCAGAGCCCACTGCTCTAGCCCCTTGTTCTGCATCCCCCAATGAGCGTGCAACGCCCCCTTTTATACCTTAGCCTCCATCCTGATTGTCCCCAGCCGCACACCAGGACCAATGGGCACATACAACAAACAGCCAATGACAGGGACAGCTCGCACAGCCAGAGACAGAGCGACCCCGCAGCTACAGGTAATACAGACGGGGTGGGGGAGAGGAACACAATACAGCAGCATTAACAGACAGTAGAAACAAGAAGGAATACAGTACACAGACACAATACACGGATCGCTACAATATCAAAAAACGAAAGCCCCCCAAATAAACGACTAACATAAAATTCGAAAACAGCTCAAAATAAGCACCAAAAATACAATTAATAAAACCCGAAAAACGGAAGCCCTAAATATATTATAGCTCACGGTGCACTCAGTGCAAACAGTGTTCGATGCACGCTGTGTTCATTCCGTGCAGAACACGCCAATATGATGTTGAGCAAGACCGGGTTCCACGCCTGTACATCCTGCAGGGCCAAGATCGCTCAGGAGGCCAGGCACACCCTCTGTAGCAAGCAGTGCCTGGGCTGTTCAGCATGCCAACTTGGCCCTCGAGAGAGAGGTGGCCTTCAGTATCTGCGCGGGCTTTTCAGCCCCGGTGAAGGAGAACAGGCTGGAGAGGGCCATGAGGGTCTGTGAACAAGCCCAGTACATGATTACTGCAGATCGGTGTCTGTGAACAAGCCCAGTACATGTTTACTGCAGATCGGTGTCTGTGAACAAGCCCAGTACATGTTTACTGCAGATCGGTGTCTGTGAACAAGCCCAGTACATGTTTACTGCAGATCGGTGTGTGAACAAGCCCAGTACATGTTTACTGCAGATCGGTGTCTGTGAACAAGCCCAGTACATGTTTACTGCAGATCGGTGTCTGTGAACAAGCCCAGTACATGATTACTGCAGATCGGTGTCTGTGAACCAGCCCAGTACATGTTTACTGCAGATCGGTGTGTGAACAAGCCCAGTACATGTTTACTGCAGATCGGTGTCTGTGAACAAGCCCAGTACATGTTTACTGCAGATCGGTGTCTGTGAACAAGCCCAGTACATGTTTACTGCAGATCGGTGTCTGTGAACAAGCCCAGTACATGTTTACTGCAGATCGGTGTGTGAACAAGCCCAGTACATGTTTACTGCAGATCGGTGTCTGTGAACAAGCCCAGTACATGTTTACTGCAGATCGGTGTCTGTGAACAAGCCCAGTACATGTTTACTGCAGATCGGTGTCTGTGAACAAGCCCAGTACATGTTTACTGCAGATCGGTGTCTGTGAACAAGCCCTGTACATGTTTACTGGAGATCGGTGTCTGTGAACAAGCCCAGTACATGTTTACGCACTAGATTTGTGCAGCATACATCAGATAATAATGGGAAATTATACATGGCAACATTTTGATGACATCTCAAAACTGAAAATCACCACAAAATGATAAATAACTGAACTGCAGATATGTCCTTTTTATTAAATAACTTAACTGCAGACATGTCCTTTTTTATTAAATAACATCAAACTGCAGACATGTCATTTTTATTTTGTTACACATGGATCAAAAGTTCATGTCCCTCAATGTTTAATAATTGTAGATTTTCTAATTGATTGTCATTCTATTATATTTGAAGTGCGACACCCACATACTGAACAATATTGACTTGGTTGCATGGTGGTGTCTGCATGTAGGGGTTGCATGGTGGTGTCTGCGTGTAGGGGTTGCATGGTAGTGTGTGCATGTAGGGGTTGCATGGTGGTGTGTGAATGCAGGGGTTGCATGGTGGTGTCTGCGTGTAGGGGTTGCATGGTAGTGTGTGCATGTAGGGGTTGCATATTGGTGTGTGCATGTAGGGGTTGCATGGTGGTGTCTGCGTGTAGGGGTTGCATGGTAGTGTGTGCATGTAGGGGTTGCATGGTGGTGTGTGAATGCAGGGGTTGCATGGTAGTGTGTGCATGTAGGGGTTGCATAATGGTGTGTGCATGTAGGGGTTGCATGGTGGTGTGCGCGTGCAGGGGTTGCATGGTGGTGTGTGAATGCAGGGGTTGCATGGTAGTGTGTGCATGTAGGGGTTGCATATTGGTGTGTGCATGTAGGGGTTGCATGGTAGTGTGTGCATGTAGGGGTTGCATTGTGGTGTGTGCATGTAGGGGTTTGTGGCGGAGTGTCCCGCCCCTATATATTATTATTTGTATTTTTGTTTGCGCGTGGATAAAAGCGCCATGCCTTTTTGTTATTGTTTTTTATTATTTATATTTAAAATCCTCAGGAGGATGCATGACTGATCAGCTACTGATTATTTAACTAGCTGACAGTCATGCATCCTTACCAACGCTAGCAGACTCTGGCCGAGGGGTAATAAGATAATTAACAACTAGTTAACCCTCCGCCAGAGTATAAGAACCTGCAGCTGTCCGTTCTGCAGGGAGGGAGTGTACAGAGGAGAGAGAGAGAGAGAGAGAGAGAGAGAGAGAGAGAGAGAGAGAGAGAGAGAGAGAGAGAGAATCTGCTTTCCACAACCTTACCATTCAAATATAATGTGGTATTACGCTGTACTGATATAACAAACTATGGGTAATTACTTTATATGAATTATCACGTTATGCACGAATGTAAGAATTGGCTTTCTGTGGTGGTGTACTTTTTTCTTTCAAGTAGCATATATAATCGGTTTTGCAACGGCAACGACATTTAGAAACAACGACATTTAGAAACAATTGCTAAAACGATTACCCAGCACGACACTTACTTGTTTGTCTGTCTGATTCGTTTGGCCCTCGTGCCCTTTGTTTTGTTGTTTTGTTTAAATCTTTTGTTTTTGATTTGATTTATTAAACACGCTGAGTGCAGTAGCATTCAGCTTCACCCGCCCATCCATTGTTTGGTTTTAGTTACTTTCTTTTCTATTATATTTGAAGTGCGACACCCACATACTGAACAATATTGACTATTGGGCGCATGCGCGATCCTGCAGGAGTGTGTCGGAAGCCCTGTTTTGACCAGCCTGTCAATCACGGCATTGACACAAAGCGGTTGAGCGAGGGTGTGTCGCCGGACCTCTTTGATTGGTTGAAGGGCGGTCGGGGCGGTCGACCTCCTAAAAGGACACTCTCCTATTCCTTGGGTGCCCTAGCAGGATACCAGCCAGCGGAAGCTCTGGCCGAGAACGGAATCAGAGAGTGAAAGTCTACGGACTACAAACAAAGAAAAGAAACGCTGCCTATTGTAGAGAAAGAGCCGCAACAGAGCCGACTAAAGTTCACAGTAACACCTTCAGGTCCCACGTGCCTACTGGGACAGACAGTCCTGGGGACAGGATTTAGTTATAGTTCGGGGAATCTGGGCACCCTAATAAAGTGGTAAGGACTAGAACGCCAGTATCACTGCACCTGCAGGTTAGCGGAGGTGGTGAGACACTGCATGAAGCAGCACTTTACTTTGTACTTTTATTAGTGCTTTGTTTCCTGTTTTGATTTTCCTTTTCAATATGGAGTATATTGCACACGCGACAGTACCTCAGGGGGATACCATTGTTGGTACTGAGGATTACTATAACCCTGTTGCTATCACTGTGGAATATAAACACATTGTGTGTGCCGGGGCAGCGTCTCAAAGACATTCTCGTGTCCTCTGTGATCCACCCACACACCCTCACAGCACTGTGGAATATAAACACATCGTGTGCCGGGGCAGCGTCTCAAAGACATTCTCGTGTCCTCCGTGATCCACCCACACACCCTCACAGCAGTGTGGAATATAAACACATCGTGTGTGCCGGGGCAGCGTCTCAAACACATTCTCGTGTCCCCAGTGATCCACCCACACACCCTCACAGGGCTTTAAACATTTTAAATTCTAAATTGTTTGTTAAACTTTACGGGTGGTCAAAGTTACCAGGCGTTTTAGGGTAACTTTAGCACCCATTTGTTGAGATTGAAGAGTTCTAATGAATTTGGATTGTACACTGCATGCTGAGGGTATGATGAAAATACAAAGCAACCACCCCAGGTAAAGAGACACACACTTCCTTTAATGGATATTTAAAGATACGTGCTAAGGTTTTCATTTTTAAAATACATTTTATTAGAAGAAAATTAAATGTTACATGTTAGATATATTTTGATTAGAAACTTAAATTCAATATATCCTTAACAACCCTAACAGTTTAGAACTACGAACACAAAGCTTATTTGCTATGAAATGATTGCACTTTACAGACGTGCACCTGCAGGAGTATACACGGCATTAATGCTGCTTGTCTTGTATTATTACAGCTGTAATTCTCACATTAAATCTGATCTTCAAACAGAATTAAAAACACAGCCGTGCATTTACTGATCTAAACAGTTACCTTTCTTACAATGTTAATATAGACCCAATCCTGGCATTGTAAATACTTGTATTGGCCAAAATACATCACTAACAGTAACTGTAGAGATGAAGGCATAGGATATGCAGTTTGATTTGGTGCCATCTTTTAAAATGGTATACAGTTGTTAACCAAATGAAAGAATATGTATCTAGTAAAGATGCCCTGGATCCATCATGCCAATAGCAGACTGGGTCCTGGTTTTATCCGAGCAATAGCAATATGGATACAAAATATGACTATATAGTCAATATAAAGCACTCTTCTTCCACAAATCAAGAAAACTGTTCAATATATATTGTTATGTTTTGGTCAGCTCCAGAAACTCACCTCATAACCAATTATATACACAGCACTCCTCTTAACAAGCGTGCCTCAAGACAAGATTTAAAAATTGGAAATATATTAAAACCAATCAAAAGGACATAGAAATTAAACAGCTGATCAATATTTAAAACAAAGAAACATTAAAACCACACACCAAATCATTAATCAATCAAACATAATCATTAAAATATATCTATATTTTAAAAACTAATACACTGAATAAACTCAAGAACCCTGATTAACAACAAACATCACATGATTCTGTAGATTTTGTGTAGAAAAAAATAAACAAAAATCATGCATCTTCTGAATCCTTTTTTTTTTTTTTTTAGTTTAAAATGCTAACTTCAAAAAAAAAAAAAAAAGAAAACACATTATTATATAAAAGGATCATGCAAAAAAATGTGGTGCGGATTACGAGGGGTGACGTGTTAGTTTAATCTGAAGTGCCAAATTCACGACGGCTATGAGGGAGGAAGTTGGGTTCCTTTCATTTCCTGCCACTGCAGAACTCTCAGCATTGGAGCTGAAGCTCGTGTTACTGATCCTGCAGGGACTGCACCACTGGCACCATGTTATTTTATTCTGGGCTTGTTGGATTCACAGAAACACCTGAAATAACAAAAACATAACATGTATATTAGTAACACACTCCCTACCAAGCACAAAAACACCACATTAGGACAGGAGCGAGCCTGGATAGAACTCGTGAAGGACACACTAATGAAATCATTATTATTAACATGCAGCCACCTTAATGGTAGAGCAAGTAATATGGTATCAGACTCACTGAAGCAGTGTTTGACCAGAAAAACGTACAATCCAATGCTTAATGATATTAAAGATTAAAATATAAAAAATGGACAGGTTTTTAAAAAATAAATACATTTACAACAATAGCACATAGGGAGACAAACAGTATAGAATGAGAATGTAGTAAAAGTCACCAAGGCTTCATTTTGCACTTTTGGACATACCAGAATCGCTGGATTTAACAGACTCGCTGGATTTAGGATCGCTGATTTTAGAAGACTCGCTGGAGTTACTGTGGCCAGAGTCACTGTGGCCAGAGTCACTGCCACGTTTCTGTGGATTTTCTGCCAAGAAAAAAAAAAAAAAAAAAAAAAAAAAACTTAATTCACATACTAAGTCAGTGTTTGCAACACATTCAGGAATCTGTATAAATTACTTTCCTCAATCAATGTAATGCCACAAACAGGAACACAGCTACTAGAGTTAGTACTAACTATGTGCCATTTGGATGTGTGCCGGGGTGAAATTCAACAAACAAGTGCGGTACCAATATGTGCAGCAGTTGTTGTTTTTTTTTCCTACATGTAAACATTCATTTTTTTTGGACAATTTTAGTGCAAATTAATAAATTGTTCTAAAATATATAGATATTGGTACATGATACATTTTTTAATACAAAAAAGCCTTAAAAATAACTGATAAAGTATAACCAATTCACCATAAACAAAGAAGCTGAAAGCTGTGTACCCTTGCATGTATCACTCAGTCATGTACTGTAATACAGTGCTCACCCTTTATAACGCTATAGTGGGGAGCCACAGTTACAAGAGCGTGCTGTTTGTATTCCGCCTCATAACGAGTATTAAAAGGGCAACTGTAACGGCATTATGGAGCAAATGGGACTATAACGGGGTGTGTTAGAACGGGTGAGCACTGTATAACACTTAAGTTAAACTTTAAATGATAAGTATTAAGAAATATGACATTATGCAGTAACAAGTCCAAGTTAAACAATGCACAATAGGGGTGAAATACCCCTCTATTTTTTTTTTACGTAACAGACACTACACAATGATGTACCTGACTTGGCCATTTTAAACTCCATAGTATTTTCTGAAATGATTCTCATACTTTCCTTACCTTGGGTACTCACTTATCCTACAATAATATATTCTGTCTAGATTAATTACCAATCAGCTTTTGAAAAGGCTTCTCAAAGCTGAACAGGAAATGTGATTTCACTGTTACACACACTGTACCCCTTCAGCGTTACACACACTGTACCCCTTCAGCGTTACACACACTGTACCCCTTCAGCGTTACACACTGTACCTCTTCAGTGTTACACACACTGTACCCCTTCAGCGTTACACACACTGTACCCCTGCAGCGTTACACACACTGTACCCCTTCAGTGTTACACACACTGTACCCCTTCAGCGTTACACACACTGTACCCCTTCAGCGTTACACACACTGTACCCCTGCAGCGTTACACACACTGTACCCCTTCAGTGTTACACACACTGTACCCCTTCAGCGTTACACACACTGTACCCCTTCAGCGTTACACACACTGTACCCCTTCAGTGTTACACACTGTACCCCTTCAGCGTTACACACACTGTACCCCTTCAGTGTTACACACTGTACCCCTTCAGCGTTACACACACTGTACCCCTTCAGTGTTACACACACTGTACCCCTTCAGTGTTACACACACTGTACCCCTTCTTCAATTGATTCTTCATCATGGCGTGATCATATTCCCCAGCACACTTTCTGGTAATCAGGTTTGAGAAGTCTTTTCAGGAAAACTTTCTCAAAACAGATTTTCTAGTCAGCACGGCAAATATTTAAATTATTTATAGAACTGAAAGCTCCAGTTTTTATAATGCTTCTTTCAGATTTTCCCAATCTAATAAAATATGCTTTTAATATAGCTATAGACAATGTATACATAGTATAGTATTACAGTGCCGAGAAAAAGTTTGTGAACCCCAATGATAATTATGGAAATTCCATAGTTTTACCATGATAGCCTTCTTGAATCAAATCTTTTCTTAAATATCCAATAGGGTTTATATTAACCAATTACATATCTTTTGAAACAAAATGATGTATGGATTAGACACACAATGAGTAATTAAGATTCAGGGTATGTGAAAAAGTAAGTGAACCCCTGGTTTTATCAGCTCAATTAAGGGGATAATTAGAATCAGGTGTTTAAATAATTAGGTAGATCTTCAGGGGTCAGTTTGGGAGGCCCCACCCTATATAAAAATCAGATACTTTGTGAGTTTGGTCTTCACCAAACAGGTGTGTGGAAACACATCATGCCACGATCAAAATAAATCTCTGAGGACCTCAGAAAAACAGTTATTGATGTTCATCAGTCTAGAAAGGGTTACAAAACAATTTCTAAGGATTTGGAGCTCCACCAATCCACTGTCAGACAGATAGTCTACAAAATGGAGAAAGTTCAAGACCACAGTCACTCTACCCAGGAGCGGTTGTCCTACCAAAATCATCAAGGAAGTCACAAAAAACCCCAGAGTAACATCCAAGGATCTGCAGGCCACTCTCGCCTTGGCTAATGTGAGTGTTCATGACTCATCTATCAGAAAAAGACTGAACAAGAATGGTGTTCATGGAAGGACAGCCAGCAGGAAACCAATGCTCTCTAAAAAGAACATTGCTGTCCATCTGAAGTTCGCCAAAAAGCGCATAGATGATCCACAAGACTTTTGGAACAATGTTCTCTGGACAGACGAGTCAAAGGTAGAAATTTTTGGCCTCAATGAGAAACTTTATGTTTGGCAAAACCAAACACTGCGTTCGAACAGAAGAACCTCATCCCAGCCGTCAAGCATGGTGGTGGGAGTTTGATGGTTTGGGGCTGCTTTGCTGCCTCAGGACCTGGACAGCTTGCCATCACTGGCACAACCATGAATTCTGCATTGTATCAGAAGATTCTAGAGAATGTCAGGCCATCCGTCTGTGAGCTGAAGCTGAACCGAAAGTGGGTCATGCAGCAAGACAATGATCCTAAACATACAAGCAGATCTACAAAAGAGTGGCTGCAGAAGAAGAAATTCCACGTTTAGTAGGAGTTTGTGGGGAGTGTCCCGCCCTTATATTTGTGCACTGTTTTTGTATTATTGTTTGCGCGCGGATAAAAGCGCCGCCTTTGTCTGCGCCGCAAACAATAATACAAAACAGTGCACAATATATAGGGCGACACTCCCACACCTAGTCAATGTCCGGACCTAAACCCCATCGAAATGTTGAGGCAGGACCTGAAGCGAGCTGTCCATGCAAGGAAGCCCTCAAATGTCACCGAGTTGAAGTAGTTCTGTAAGGAGGAATGGGCCAAAATTCCTCAAAACCGATGTGAGAGACTGACCAACAGTTACAGGAAAAGCTTAGTTGAAGTCATTGCTGCTCAAGGGGTGCCACCAGTTACTGAATCTAAAGGTTCACATACTTTTTCACACATGGATATTGAATGCTGAATCATTTGTGGATAAATAAATGTTGAAAAAGTATCATGTTTTTGTGTCATTTGTCTAATCAGGTTATCTTGATCTATTATTAGGACTTAGATTAAGATCCAATAACATTTTGAAATGAGCATTTATCCTCTGAAATACCCGTTACTTATTCAATTTTAGTTACATTTGTGCATATTAGCGAATAAGAAGTTGGGATGCGAATAAGCTGACCGAATAAGAAGCCAACTTCAGCCGGGTTGCGACCCCCAACCACAAACGGAAAAAAAATTATGTGATTAGCAAAGGGGGCAGGTTGTACTAACGAGATTAAACAAACAAAAAAAAAAAATCACACGTTTTACTAAACATTTTAAAAATAATAAATAAACAATTACCATAAACGAACATTATCGTAATATGTTGCTTAAAACACAATAACAGGGGGTTATTTTCAAAGGATTTCCGCTGGAGGATCGCACTATTTCCTGCTTTTCCCTTCGATTCAGTATTTTCTAAAGGTGCGGAAAACCTGGCAGGACTGTATCTGCTAGTTTGGTTCATTACTTATTCTGACGGTTTCTTTTGGCGGAATACGTATTGATCTAAGAATCCGTCTCTATTTTCTAAATACGAAAGTGGTGGATAATGTAAACTTTCACCAGTTAGCTTTCCGCCTACTCCAACACGGTCAATACGACTATTCGCCAGTAAAAAACAGAGACAGCAAGTCAGACCAAGTCTCCCCTGGCATTCAACGTGGATCCTATGTTAGAAGCAGCTGTGCGTGTGTGCGTGTGCGTGTGTGTATGTGTGTGTGTGTGATTACGATCCCAAGCTGAAATACAATCCCATTATAATGCACACAATTCACTTTACTTCCAAGCCGATCTGAAGAAGATCCGACCATCCCTCCGTGTCAAAGTGAGACTAATTTTAATTATTCTCCAGGGTAGCCCCAAATGTGTCAAACTATAGGCTACTTCGTTTGTTTTTTTAATTTTTGTAATTTTCCAAACTAGAAAAAAAAACAAAAAAACGTTAATACGACGATGCTGAAGTTGGCTTCTTATTCGGTCAGCTTATTCGCATCTCAGCTTCTTATTCGCTAATATGCACAAATGTAACTAAAATTGAATGAGTAACTGGGGTATTTCAGGGGATAAATGCTCATTTCAAAGTTAATACAAACACAGGGGAACCCCTCTACTCCATCCACATGTATTTATCAAAACAACGGGCAAACATGGCAGACATAGCAATATTGACATCGGGTTTAGTGAAATATTTTTAAGTATATCCAGAAATGGAAACTCCGTGTGTGATCCGTATGTATTCTTCCCCATCTAACATGGAATTTGAGTTCCTGTTATCTTTTAAGTTTCTTGTTTCGTGCTTTCCCCAATTAACATAGCATACTCACAGACCTCATCAAGAAAAAGTCAATTTAATCAATCAATCAAATCTTTATTTAGTATAGCTCCTTTCGCAACAAACCATTATGGAGGAAATATACTTGGGAACTAAATGTTATTTCGGGGTAGAGATCGATGTTTGTATTAACTTTGAAATGAGCAGCCCGAAGCGATTTATTCCCTGAAATACCCAAGGGCCCAGTTACTTATTTAATTATATTTACATTTGTGCATATTAACAAATAAGAGGCTGGGATACAAATAAGAGGCTGGGATACAAATAAGAAGATGGGATGCAAATAAGAAGTTGGCCGAATAGGAAGCTGACTTCAGCATTGTGTTATACGGTATTATATATGTTGCAGACATACGCTTTTAAATAAAATGACTAAACCATCCACCTAATATAAACATGGTATTTGAGTAGAATTGGACAGTTTTTCTGTTTTAAGTAGGATTTGTAATTGAGTGTTTAAAGTTGTGGATGAACATACAATAAATACAACACATTCCTTACAGTAAGTTAGCTTTCATTTCTCTACAGCCATATGAGACTGACCGATTGGTTTATAATGACTGGCAAAAAAGCTGCCAAATAACTTCTCTCATGATCGTGCTGCCAAGAACTAAGGTCAAGCATTGGTTCATTTTTTTAATGATTGTTTAGTTGCTGTGATGAGACTGCTTTCTAACAGAATGCTAGTGCACTGTGTAACAGTGGATGGAATGCAGGCGCGTTGGATTAAAAACAGATAAACTAAAGCCCCTTTCAAACTGGCATTCCTAACTGGGTGAAACCAGGTATCTGGGTTGTACCTGGGTTGACCTCAGGATGTGGGTCGACACGCTTTGACCCGGGTTGAGCAAGCCCAGCCTGGAAGCTTTATTCTTTTGTAAGTTTCATTTTGTTTGTATTTTGTGTTTTAAAACCTTTTTGTTTGGCCCTTGTGCCTGTTTGTTTTGTATTTTTGTTTATTAAAAAGCTTTATTTTGAACTTTCAAACTGTCTCTGAGTCTCAACCTCTGTCATCCTTGTCACAGTCCGTAACAAGCTGCTTCCGGGGCACTCATGCGTCTGTCACCCAGGTCAACCTGACTGTCTGGTTTATCAACATAATGAGCAAGACTGCCTGTTAAGAATAAATATGTTTGTTTTTTTTGTTTTTTTTAACATTAACTGTTATTCCAAGTGATTATTCGTAAGTGTCAGTTGCCCATTTTTTCCCAAAATATATATAAAAAAACACACATTTAGAAAAATTAGAAGTACGATTCTGAGTCACTTTTAAAACTTTTGTAACTTCAATTGGTGGTGCTTGTTTTCTTTTTTAAGAAAGAATTGTACACTTCAGAGTAATCCCCCCCCCTTCCCTTTTTTTCTTATTGCTATATTTCTTACATTTCCATGAATCAAGCTTATGAGTAATCCCATAAATGCAGTATGGGACATTTACAAACAAATTATATTTGAGAATTAAAATAAAAACAATGATACAACATTCCTGGTAATGAAGACACACACATGACTGCATACTTACTATTAGAATCCACGGGGACACCCACAGCTGTAAAGAAACAACAAGCCTGTCAGTGACACTGATCCCCAGCGCTGGACACTGAACAACAAGCCTGTCAGTGACACTGATCCCCAGCGCTGGACACTGAACAACAAGCCTGTCAGTGACACTGATCCCCAGCCTGGACACTGAACAACAAGCCTGTCAGTGACACTGATCCCCAGCGCTGGATACTGAACAACAAGCCTGTCAGTGACACTGATCCTCAGCGCTGGACACTGAACAACAAGCCTGTCAGTGACACTGATCCCCAGCGCTGGACACTGAACAACAAGCCTGTCTGTGACACTGATCCCCAGCGCTGGACACTGAACAACAAGCCTGTCAGTGACACTGATCCCCAGCGCTGGACACTGAACAACAAGCCTGTCAGTGACAGCGCTGGACACTGAACAACAAGCCTGTCAGTGACACTGATCCCCAGCGCTTAACACTGAACAACAAGCCTGTCAGTGACACTGATCCCCAGCGCTGGACACTGAACAACAAGCCTGTCAGTGACACTGATCCCCAGCACTGGACACTGAACAACAAGCCTGTCAGTGACACTGATCCCCAGCGCTGGAAACCGAACAACAAGCCTGTCTGTGACACTGATCCCCAGCGCTGGACACTGAACAACAAGCCTGTCAGTGACACTGACCCCCAGCGCTGGACACTGAAACAATCGACCCAGGTAGAGCATGCCAGTGTGATGGGGGCTTTAGTCCCAGTACCAAGAACCTGTGTCACAGGAAATTGGTAGACCGTGAAAAAAGTAGATATCACCTCTACTGTGCACGCGTGAATTTAAAGGGAGGGTTCACGCATGCCAGTTGTCATTTTCTATCTGTGAACTTTAATTGTTGAACACCCTGTTTATCAGTCTGAGGCTGACTTTTTAATATGACATAACGTTAAATTAATTAATATAATACTGTATTTTTGTTATGATCTATTATTATTATCATTTAATTGTAGTGTTTGGCTTTACCTTACCACTCTGTTTATAAAGGGTGGCAAGTACAAGTTCAATTTCTAAACGCTGGAAGCTGTATATTATTATTTTTTGTTGTACAAATATTAAATGCATTATTTTGTACGTGTGACTAGTCATGTATTTAACGTGCAATTTATTTTTATGTGCAATTATATTTGTTAAAATGTGTTCTTTTTTAAAAAAAATGAACAGGAATTTGTATGACCCCTTCTCATCTGAATGGAAACCATCTCTAAGTTGTTATACAGTCTATTAATCAATAATTAAACTGTATTAAATATTTTAGTTATTTTTGTTAATATATGTATTACACGTATTGTAGGATAAGCTTATTGTTATTGTGGATTTAAAACAAACATGCATGCAAAATAAATAAAATCCTGCTTCATCTGCAGTACTTCTCATCCGTGCAGAATTATTATTTACTGAACCCTAATCACAATGACAGTTAGCACAGCTAAACGTTTACCACAGAAAAATGCACTGCAAACTTAATGCTGCATGTTGAAGCAGTGAGATAAGGTACAGCGTATTAAACATGGTAAATGCACAGGATAACTATTGGAAAACTGCAAAATCACTATGCAAATTTACCATGGTAACAAAGCATATAAGAACATAAGAAAGTTTACAAATGAGAGGAGGCCATTCAGCCCATCTTGCTCGTTTGGTTGTTAGTAGCTTATTGATCCCAGAATCTCATCAAGCAGCTTCTTGAAGGATCCCATGTGTCAGCTTCAACAACATTACTGGGAAGTTGGTTCCAGACCCTCACAATTCTCTGTGTAAAAAAGTGTCTTCTATTTTCTGTTCTGAATGCCCCTTTATCTAATCTCCATTTGTGACCCCTGGTCCTTGTTTCATTTTTCAGCTCAAAAAAGTCCCCTGGGTCGACTATACCTTTTAGGATTCTGAATGCTTGAATCAGATCACCGCGTAGTCTTCTTTGTTCAAGACTGAATAGATTCAATTATTTTAGCCTGTCTGCATATGACATGCATTTTAAACCCGGGATAATTTTGGTTGCTCTTCTTTGCACTCTTTCTAGAGCAGCAATATCCTTTTTGTAACAAGGTGACCAGAACTGAACATAATATTCTAGGTGATGTCTTACTAATGCATTATAAAGTTTTAACATTACTTCCCTTGATTTAAATTCAACACTTCTCACAATATATCCGAGCATCTTGTTGGCCTTTTTTATAGCTTCCCCACATTGTCTAGATGAAGACATTTCTGAGTCAACATAAACTCCTAGGTCTTTTTCATAGATTCCTTCTTCAATTTCAGTATCTCCCATATGATATTTATAATGCACATGTTTATTGCCTGCATGCAGTACTTTACACTTTTCTCTATTAAATATCATTTGCCATGTGTCTGCCCAGTTCTGAATGCTGTCTAGATCATTTTGAATGACCTTTGCTGCTGCAACAGTGTTTGCCACTCCTCCTATTTTTGTGTCGTCTGCAAATTTAACAAGTTTGCTTACTATACCAGAATCTAAATCATTAATGTAGATTAGGAATAGCAGAGGACCTAATACTGATCCCTGTGGTACACCACTGGTTACCTCGCGCCATTTTGAGGTTTCTCCTCTAATCAGTACTTTCTGTTTTCTACATGTTAACCACTCCCTAATCCATGTGCATGTATTTCCTTGAATCCCTACTGTGTTCAGTTTGAGAATTAATCTTTTAAGTGGGACTTTGTCAAAAGCTTTCTGGAAATCTAAATAAACCATGTCGTATGCTTTGCAATTATCCATTGTCGATGTTGCATCAGTTACAGTATGAACAACATTTCTGAAGCAAAAAGTAAGCGTTTGTCAAGTAGTGATTTCAACCACACACAAATATAAATGATAACTAAAAATGTAATTTGTTTATTATATATATATTTATGTTTTGCTAAAGGCATATTTAAATAAATATTCAAATATGGCCATTTGTTAAATAATTAGAAAAAAAAAACATTTGAACAGTGCAATCGATCTCCTGAAGATAACAAATGAAACATGATAAACTAAAAACATGATAGATAGATAAACAAAACAAACCTTTGTTATTGTATTTGAAAAATAACTAATGACGTTTCGGTCCTGTAATCTTCATTGAATTTCAAATAAACAATCCCTTTAAATTCAGAAATTAGTGTATGCGCAGTATAGGCGATGTCTACTTTTTTTCTGGTCTTCCAATTTCCCATGACATCGGCATTAAAATAAGTCTAAAATAATTATCGGCAGCATCTCACCACTGGATGTGTGTTTAAGGAATATTTCAACATTGATCTATTTCCAATAAACAAGACGGTTATTGGACTGAAGCGACTTGATCAGTTTATCCTCATAATACAAATGTAATTGAAGGTCTGTAATTGAAAGCAACACGACTGCAATACTTACGCTTGTCAAGCAAAGGCTGGGCTGTGAAGACAAAACAGGAGTTTTTAAACATTAACGCAAAATGTTGGTTCACAACAATTTCATTTCTTATTTCATTCAGGAATCAATGTAAATATATCTTCTCAGCCAATGTAATGCCTCAATCAGGACCTATGTAAGTATGAATCTATTTCCAATAAAATAAAAATGGTGAAATAATTAATATTGTCTCTAATCAATTACATTTTCCTCCAATATGACAGAAGTGGTGAAATACCCTTACCTGCAAGTTGAGCATCATTTCTTATTGGCGCTACAAGAGAAACAAAGAGTGAGATACTGTTATTGGACTGAATAGAAGGTTGATTCCTAAAAATAATTTGCCTGGCATGTGAAGATGGCAGTGGCAGTGATTTGTCTCTGGTGACATGTTTTTACAACCACATTTCGTGCAAACATCCCTTGTGTCTGTGAG
The DNA here is from genome assembly GCA_030684275.1 of Acipenser oxyrinchus oxyrinchus. Classification (NCBI taxonomy): domain Eukaryota; kingdom Metazoa; phylum Chordata; class Actinopteri; order Acipenseriformes; family Acipenseridae; genus Acipenser; species Acipenser oxyrinchus. Next base: position 6,282,538 of record CM060278.1, on the reverse strand, counting down.
TGCATTGAGAAGAATGGAAGATACAGCAGCAAACCATCGCAATCTAAACGTGTATATATAGTATTTACTTTCATTTCGGTACAGTTTATTTGCAGTATTACTTGTTTACTTGTATTTCATATTGGTATAACTTGCTTATTATTGCAAACAAAATGTGTTAACATATAAGATTGATTCAGACACCAGAAGTAAAGAGTTTGATGTGTGATCAAGGTGTTTTGAAAAAAATAACTTTAAATAATAACTTTGTAAATAAGAGGATGATGATGATGATGAAGACCTGGAGCTGACATCATCCTTTGACTTTTCACTGGCGTATACAGCAAATAGAGCAATCACCCTGCTGTTCATCTCTGTATGCTTTCAATAGAGCAATCACCTCGCTGTTTATCTCTGCATGCTTTCAATAGAGCAATCACCCCGCTGTTCATCTCTGCATGCTTTCAATAGAGCAATCACCCTGCCATTCATCTCTGCATGCTTTCAATAGAGCAATCACCCCACCGTTCATCTCTGCATGCTTTCAATAGAGCAATCACCCCACCGTTCATCTCTGCATGCTTTCAATAGAGCAATCACCCCACCGTTCATCTCTGCATGCTTTCAATAGAGCAATCACCCCGCTGTTCATCTCTGCATGCTTTCAATAGAGCAATCACCCTGCCATTCATCTCTGCATGCTTTCAATAGAGCAATCACCCCGCTGTTCATCTCTGCATGCTTTCAATAGAGCAATCACCCTGCCGTTCATCTCTGCATGCTTTCAATAGAGCAATCACCCTGCCATTCATCTCTGCATGCTTTCAAGGTGTTCACATTCCTCTGTGCACTCGCACCAGCAACTACCAACCAAGGGGGTCATACAAATTCTGATATACAGGGTGTTAAATGATTAAAGTTCACTGATAGAAAATGCTGTGGTGCGGACCCTCTTTTTAATTTCAGAAATTCACGCACACGCAGTAAAGTATATCTACTTTTTTCACAGTTTACCAATTTCCTGTGACACCGTCATTCAATGATGGTTGTTATTTTGTATCCAATTTATTTCAATACAATTGTAACAAATGGAATTATGACACGAGGGTTGGTTCACTTTGGCATGTATAAATGACAAAACTGTTTTAAACTGAATCGCATTCCTCTATGAATACCTACCTTTAATAATATTTCTATTGGGGTCTACATTCCCTGAAATGACAAAATAAGAAAACATTATTCACATTAACTGCTCAGGTTAATCTGTCTCCATCGCTAGGAATATGCATTTCAATTGCCAGGAGATACAAGTGTGCCTTTATACAATATCAACTCTGGGTATTACAGTACAAGCTATTTTATTTTATATTTTTTAATATTACACTTCCTACTAGAAGAATGTAGGGTGTTTTCACTTATGACAACACTCCAGTAGCCTGCTTAACCTGTTGATTTGGATGAGCTGTTTGTTTCTATGAACAGCATGATTCTTACACTTCATAAACACCTTCATAGTGGTGTGGGAACAAAACAAGAAGCACAGTTTCACAAGATTACAACAAAAAGTTTGCCCCAAAAAACAGCTACTAATTAGGTCTGTGTTCAAAGGTTCGAAGGCTCGTTTGCTAGCTGGGAATTTGAATTAGTTCTAAACCCTTGAAGGTTCGTCAGGTGGCATTCACACACTATGTTTTTTTTTTTCTGTTAACAGAAAGAGTTTGACAATGTGTGAATACTATAAATCACACATTAAATGTCACTCACATGCAAAAGTTGTTGTATTATGCCGCTGCCGTGTATGGAGCAGGGTATATTATGCCAAAGCACTGGGTTACCTATAGCGGTTGAAGTGCTTTTCAGTAAAATATGTACTGAATACCTAGTGTACAAGACAGTGTAAGAGGAGTGCTATGGTAGAATAGGTTTGAAACATACAAAATATACGCAAACACTAAAAATTAAAATTTCAATCTGAGCACCATCCACCCCTCCCCCCTCCAGCTCGTGTTATCCAGAGGCAAAGCTTTAATTTCTTCATTCGCCGTCTCGACAGCAAAGCGTTGTATAGCGTGAGCTGTACTGAAAGAAATGTCTCGAAACCCCTCTGCTGTTTGGCATTTTTTTGTTAAATGCCAGGACGACAAAAAAAAAAAAGTTGAATGCAAACTGTGCAAGCGACTGCTGATGTATCATCGAGGCACATCCGATCTCCAGGGTCTCTTGACCAGAGCAAGTTATTATTATTATTATTTTTAGTAGTAGTAAAATGTGACTCGTAACCTGCTTGGAAAAGTGACTGTTAAATAAAGCTTTGTTTTGCCTCAGTCCGCTGCAGTTATTTTAATTGGCCGCAATAAATGTGCTGCTGCAATGCAAGCTTACTGGCTATTATCGCAAGCAGGCTCAATTTAGTGTAAATAAACAACGTGTATTTTTATTTTTATTTAAATTATAAAAACATGATTACTGTTCTATACAACGTATTTTTAAACTACATGTGAATGTTTTATTCTATTTATATGGATTACCTGTAAAAAACAAATTTCAATCAAATATAAACAAGTAGCTATGGTGACATCACCAGTAAATTATGCAAATGAGTACCATCGAAGGTTCAAACCTTCCTTCGGTAATGTGTTCCGAACCTTCAAGGTCAAATGTACCCTTCGTTGCAGCCCTACTACTAATACAGTTCTGGACATATTCATGGCAAGCACACATGATCTGCTATTAGAAAAGCACACTTCTAGTTCATTTTTATTTGCTCTAGTGTATTTCTTTCTTGAGCAAAATGATTGGGTAAGGATTTAAAATTGTACCAAATTTCATCTTAAATCCAATGGTCCATCTTTAGTCATAACATAATTATTACTGTTCCAGTGTTATATACTTACCACCAGTAGGTTTTTTGGGAGATGTGTCTGTCAAGACAAAATATTTTTTAAATAATAAATTCAAAGAGTCTCCACCAGCTACTTTTGTTTTAAATCTATATAACTTTTAACAACAATGATTTGGTAAGGGTTTAAACACTAATTAGAGAAAAAAGGAAACGTCGTTTTTTTAAATCCCAGGGATGGAAATAACTCTCCTATTGTCCAGCAGTTTCACCCATTCCAGGTTTTAATACAAGCTTGATTATACCCAGTGTATAGGTAACAAGTTCAGGTGTGTTAAATAAACTCCTAGTGAAACCATGAATAAGAACATAAGAAAGTTTACAAACGAGAGGAGGCCATTCAGCCCATTTTGCTCATTTGGTTGTAATAGCTTATTATTATTATTTGTATTATTAGTATTATTAATTTCTAGCAGACGCCTTATCCAGGGCTTACTTACAATTGTTACAAGATATCACATTATTTTACATACAATTCCCCATTTATACAGTTTTTACAGGAGCAATCTAGGTAAAGTACCTTGCTCAAGGGTGCAGCAGCAGTGTCCACCACCTAGGATTGAACCCACGACCCTCCGGTCAAGAGTCCTAACCACTACTCCACACTGATTATTGATCCCAGAATCTCATCAAGCAGTTTCTTTAAGGATACCAGGGTGTCAGCTTCAACAACATTACTGGGGAGTTGGTTCCAGACTCCCACAATTCTCTGTGTAAAAAAGTGCCTCCTATTTTCTGTTCTGAATGTCCCTTCATCTAACCACTCCCTCATCCATATGCATGCATTTTTTGAATTCCTACCATGCTCAGTTTGAGAATTACTCTTTTATGCGGGCACGAACCTTTATAAACACAGACATGTGTCACACATATATGTTTAGAATATTAAATAGCAAATTAAAACGTACACAAATATGTTATGTCTCCTGTAGCGTATACATCCAGCAATGTAACATTATATCATGACACGAGCACATTTGTGTTATCAATTCAGTTAATCAATTTGTTGTATTTATATCGTTTTTGTCAATGTAAGCAAAGAGTTCATAATCATATTACTTTTGCAAAAGATTCATCCCTCTGACAAGTCTCCACGTAGACCCAAAAGAATGGATCAAACTGCTATACCATGGGAGTCTTAGTAAAATATGAAATCCTAATGGTTATTATTTTGTTATTACTTCATATTTACATATTTTTTTTACTGTGTAGTCTTTGTTCTTTGTTTTTTTCTTAGTCTGTTTAGTCTCTTACCAGATCTCTTCTTGTAGATAAAGAAGCCGATCCCTGCAGCAGCAAGACCAATCAGAATCAAAATCCCAATCCCAATCCCAATCCCAATCCCATTCGAGGTCCCGTCCCCAGGCACGACTCCATCTTCACAAGACAAAACGCACAAAGAGGGACAGGGTCAGTCAGTCACACACACTCCCTCATACAACTTTATTTTTGCATAATATTTTTGCATTTTTCCCATGCTTTTCCCATGGTTATACTACGCATTTACCATAGTTTATCATGGTTTGCTATGTTTATTAATATGCTTTACCATACCTCGCTATTCTATACCATGTTTTAACTGTGCTTTATTACACTTTGCTGTTACTATGGGAAACTTTTATAAGGGCTGTTACACCAACTGCAGTAAATGACACTGTACTGTCCAAACCTGTATGGACTGGGCTACATTCACACATTCTGGGATGCCAAGTCACACAAAGAATAACACGTTTATATATTTTTTTTGTTTACCATTTAAACTGTTTAAAATATTTTACTGGATGTTTAATTAATCAGAAATATTTTCTTCTGTGAGGATCTTGCATTTAACTTTTTGTTTCCATGTTTCATCTTTTGTAGCATCCTGATACACTGTAAATCACTGCAATTGGATGATGTCTGCAGAAAATAACTACATTTTAAAATTAACAAAACAGTAAAATATAATAAGTACAAATGTGTAACAGTTTAAAACCGCACTGAGAATCAACGTCCCCGGTTGACAGTGACTGATAAAAGCACAGAAGCTAAACGTGATCGGTCACACACAACATTCTGAACTTGTGTTGCCTCACTTAAATTCTTTGACAAAAAGGATCAGTTCCATCTATTTAAAATGCATTGCAACTCTAACTGTTGTCTCTACCCCAGTGTGTAAAGAGCGGTTCTGGTAAGCTGCCGTGCAGCACTTCACAGGAGTATCCTTGCCTCCACTGGGTCGATCTCCAAACTCGATCTCAGCTGGAACGTGTTGTCGTTGTTAGGCAGGGCCCAAGTGGAATTCATCTCCTCACCCAGCCTCTGCTTGTCCTTGTACCAGTGAATGTGGATTGTCTTGGGGTAGAAGCCCGTAGCCATGCAGGTGAGAGTTAGACTCTCTTTATCCTTGACTGGCTTTGCAAAAACTGTTACTGCAGGCTTGACTGTTCACCAAGAGAAAAACAATGCAGAGGTTAGATTAAAAATGCACAGGTTAGATTGACAATGCACAGGTTAGATGAGCAATGCACAGATTAGATTAACAATGCACAGGTTAGATTGCAACCGCACAGGCATACTGCCCAGGGTCCTTTGTAGTAAACTCCAATTTGAAGGGCTAGGTGTTGCCCAGGGTCAGTGTTAATGCACGTTTTCACCTTTCTCTGGAGGTGGATCAATCTGGGGGGCTTGGTGGCACTAGTGGGTTAATGTTAATGCACCAGACCAGCCTTTCACCTTTCTCTGGAGGCCTGGGTTCCTGGGGGCTAGGGGTGTCACTGTATCACTATAAAGGCTCCTTTAAAATGAGCCATGCTCCAATGTCCACATGCAAAAGCTCCCATTGTTTCTGACAAATGATAATGGAAAAGATGGTGTTCATAAACTTGAATTACAATAGCATGAAAAAAACAGCATGCAAATGAACATTTTCTTGGAATTTCACTTTCATTTCATTCTCTTCCGACTCCTGCTGCACAAGAGGCCATGCTGTGTTCACGCAGGTAAGCGCACCCACCCTGTATACGTGCTGGCACCTATTGCAGTGATTATACAGTAAAGATAACACACTATAGACTAGCCTTTCCCTTTCCTCGAAGCCTGGGATCGCTTCTGTAGTGTTATGCATGACTGCGTGGTCTCTTACCAGAGCGATAGATAACCCTTTCATGTAGCCCAGGAACTTCTTAAGCCAGTCGATGCACTCGTTCTCCAGGTAGCCCTTGGTGTACTGGTTCAGGATTTTCTCGCCGTCCCATTTTCGTTTGGTCGCGACGGCAGGCTGCATGGGGGCCACCCACTGCAGGCCATTCTTGTCGAAGGCCAGGAAGTCATTCCCATCGTAGCTGTACTGGTCGTACCCCTGAACCTCTTCATTATTGTCCTCGTCCAGCGTACAGCCATGCATCCACTGCAGAACGTGTGGTCCTGAAATCAGAGACAACAGGCTTGTTTGAGCATTAACACCCGACGCAGCCAATGTGCACTTTGAACTGTATTTGTTCTCACAAGCAAAAACCATGCAGCCGGGCTCTTGTGTTGTGCGTAACATGACGATGCACTGCGGTAGATACCCTGACGTCCAGTATTAATGAAAATTAATAAACTGGAAAACAGATTGAGTCATTGAGGAATTAGTTTGCTGCAGAATAACCTGGATTTTCTATGCTGTCAGAGAATTTTTAGTTACACTTGGGGTGGGGCAAAAAACATGCTAGGTTTTTTTTGTTTGTTTGTTTGATAACCAAATCAATACACTTATTATATATAATTATCAACACAGGCTGTTTTGCTTTAAATGTATGTAAACATACTTGTTCAATAAAACTGCTTCTGGTGTACAGAGATTAAGGCTGAACGAGGCACACCGTCACACTCATGCTGAAACGTACCTGCAATTTACTTCAATGCGTTGTTACTACTCAACAAGCTGCTTAAAGATGCAGAAAATGACAAAAATCACCCCTAAAGATCGGGTCAATGAGTTTGGCAATAGCCATCCAAATGACAAAGACTAACTCGGAGATAAACTAATGTGAATGCTATTTTTTGTTTTTATTATTACTACACAGACGTATTTGTAATGTTTAAAAGTAAAATGGTAAGTCTGTTTATATTATTGATTGATGGCACTGGTGAGTTTGTAACTTCCTAAGAATTTAAACTACCAATAAATACTTCCTGTGTTGACTGTTATTCAGTAGCACTGTTTGTGTATTTTATAATGGGACGGGGTGGGGAGGCTCAATTTTAGCCTTTTATTTTAAATGCGAAATAACGCCGATTTGTATTGTTTTTTTATTGGATTTTTTTTTTTTTTTTGCGGAAAACTAGGATCCCTGGTCATCATAAATACAAGCACTAGTTAAATGTTCCAACAGGATAATCACCATTGTGGACGATGTCAATGCATAGGCTCCAGAAATCTGTATCAGTTACTGCAAGTTTCAAGCTCCTAAAATCTGGTTCGATTTTGAGATGCAAAATCATGTTTTCAGAGAGTTCTACAATTCCTACTTAATGTGTTGGGGGGGGTTAAAGTTGTTTTTTATACTTACCATCAGAATTAGTACTTTGGGCAAATAAAATCATGTCTATAAATAAATAATTTAAAAAAAAAAGGTTAATAAATGAATTGGTAGTATGTCCTATTCCCCTATAGACTTTCTTCAAAAATGTGTAACTTTCAGCAATGTGACATGTTATTGTGTTTAATATAGATTAACAGTAACGTGAGCCGTCACTGCTTGAATCAAGCAGCCCATTCTAGTTAAACCATAAGAAACTGATCACTGATCAAAGCGCAAAGTGTGGGATTTGTAGTTTATAAAGCCTTGCTAGAATATAAATAGATACAATGGACTACAATATCAGGGACACAGTGATAAAAACACTTCTTATCTGGAAAACCTTGTTTTTCAAATCTGTTTATATTTAAATATAAATAAATAAAAAGTATCCTCTGTGTGTCTCACTTTTGTTTCGTTGAACCTGTTCTCCAGAATCCTGACGTTGAACCACTGCTCCTTGCTCTTGCGAGACTTCGCCTTTCTCCCAGTAATCCGATCCATGTTTTCCTTCATCCAGGTCTGCTTGGACTCTTTCTTCTGATTAACGCTGTCGTAGTAATCAATCTGCATGTCATCCAGCAGACCCATGGCTGTGAATTCAGGAAACCCCTCCTGAGGTTTGGACATGGCTGTGTAGATGTAGCTCAGAGTGTGGGTTTCTGAGAAAACGAAACACAAGACAGTGAAATAGGGAGACAGAAGGGTTAAGTTTTTACAGGGATGAGGCGGAATTTTTATAATACTAGTTATGTGAAAGTGTTTGGCCTCGTTCATGCACAGTGTTCAGTTCAGTACTTTGCTGACAGATATGAATTTAGTCAGTACCGTTCTTGGTAAGTCTAGCATTCTCCCTCGCATCCATGAGACCAGGAAAGCAGAGCGCTCCACTTGTTGTTTTCTGATCTCTTCCTCTTATATTAGTTCATTGTTTATTAGGGGTGTAATGTTTAAAAGTGCATCAATGAATCGTGATGCTTTCTTTACACAATATATTGTATTGCAATAGAGGTATGCATCGTCACCAAAGGATTCTAAATGAAGAAATAAGTGTGTTTTATAGTTTTACATTCCCTCCCTATCATTAAATTTTTGTCTTAACACATGGTCCATCATTAGATCTTATGTTGCATGATACAGTAGCCCATCAGGATCAATAGGTGCAATGCATACTGTATCGCAACCTGCACCTTGTGATATGTATTGTATGGTGACAGCGGCAGTGTAGTGTTACACCCCTATTATTTATGCACATCGTTCATTTCTCTATCTAGTAAAACTCAGTTTTTCATAAAGATATAATTTTCTGAATGGAAAAGTATTGTAGCGTGCACGGGAGTAGGCAGCAGCAGGGCTGGTAGGTGACGTAATCACACACGAAGACATAAGCCCGATATACGCTCCTTGCAAAGGAGCCGACTCTTTTGTACAGCGGTATCGGCGCTATACTTTAGTGCAGTGGTGCGCAAACTTAGGGGGCTGTGGAGTGTCATTTCAAACATTTCATTAAGTGACGGGCAAATTACTGAGGACGAATAGGTAAAAAAACAAGTGCAAGTAAACAAAATACTGTGTGTGTGCATGGAGGCGCGCTACGGTAATAGTTCTACAAAAACGAAACAAAGCAGATACATACATAGTTACGTAAATAAACAATAAAGCACATATTGCATACCAAATTATAAACGAGAAATGTGAAATTAATAAATATAACTTCTCGTCTGTGAAAACCTAGCAACAAACGAACAAGACCCAAGATTATCGTTGGGTGTAATAAAGACATACCGTATAATACAAGGGTATGATATTAATCAGTTAACAATTATAAATATATAAACCGTAGGATATTATGCATCATTGTACAATAAATATATTAAGAAATTGTACGTCTTAGTTTAAATACTTTATGATTTTTCTTCAGTTATAATAATTTACTTTCACTTTCTATTATGACTTCCTATTATATAGAATTATAATACATACCGGAGCTGACCGTCTCAAAAATACTCAAAAACGACACAAAAATAATCCACAACATGATGGATATACTATATCCGGCCGAAAACAGCGTCAAATTAACTGTGAATGCCTTATTTTAGCACTTTCCGTCACAGCTTCACCCAGCCCTGCTAAACCTACTATCTAACTGCCGGACTTTCCAAAATGAGAACTTTGCACCAATCAGTATCTGAGCATCCACACAGGTTGAGCTGTTCTGTTGTGATCCTTTCAGGCAGGGTTTCAACCGGGGTTATGATTAAAGGGTATATAAGGACCTTTTTATTTTATTGTGTTACAATGTTCCCATGTGTTGCTACAACTGTTTACGTAAGACGTGTGTTTTGTTTTATTTTTTTATTTTTTTACATTCTTACCACTTTAAAACTTTTAAATTGCATTCCCGGCTTAAGATGGCTTCACATGTACCTTCATGGACCTCTCAGAACTATATTTCCCATCATCCTCCTGCTCACATATGTAACAGAGATGGATTTACCAGTGAGCAGGAGGATGATGGGAAATGCAGTTCTGAGAGGTCCATGCAGGTACATGTGAAGCCATCTTGAGGCAGGGAATGCAATTTAAAAATGTAAAAAAAGTGGTCAAAATGTAATAAATAAATAAATAAATAAATAAAATACACACATCTTATGTAAACAGTTGTAGCAACACATGGGAACATGTAACACAATAAAATAAAAAGGTCCTTATATACTCTTTAAGGGTCACATTAGCCGGGGACGACTCAGAAATGCACAAATACAAATGAAAGTAAAAGAAAAGAATGATCTTGATTTTTTTAACGGTATTGTATATCTCTAAACCAATGTACATAAATATTTCATTTTTGTTTAGCAGCTCACAGTTTACAGTCTATAGTTTCTAAACTATCATCACGTGTACACACGCACGCCCGCGTCATTTCGATTGATCAGGTTTCACTCTGATAGGCGCGGCTGTATTTTAGTGACAGGAATAGCGGCTGTTGAATTTGTTTTCGGTGTTTGATAGGAGTAGATTCACATTATCCTGTGTGTCGTTTCTCTGCTCAAAAATGGCTACATTTCTAACATGCAAAAGAAAAACTAAGGAAGAAAACAAAACAGTCTACAGAAACACTTGTAATTAAAAGTTGTAAGAATCACTGTTTGGTATTCTGTCCTTAACAAGTTGTCAGTCCCAAACTACTGTAACAATATTTAAATTACATCATAAATACATGGGAAAACAATGTTAATCAGATTATTCTGCCTTTTATTGCACCTGTGGTTCCATTCAGTAGAGCGAACATTGGAAACATTGGACTTGTGCTGAAACCTCCAGCAGAGAAGGGGTACACTTTTTTTTTTTTTTTAAGGTTGAAACAGCTGCTGTGTTTGTTTTTTACCAATGGCAGCTCTGGGGCAGGCAGATGTTTTACATATTAAAATGCTCACAAGTGTATTTTGTAAAATGCCAATTTCATACTTGCCACCATTTTTTATGTGTTCAGCGGGACACACACACAAGCTCTCATTATCATACAGTCAAGGCCACAAAAAAAAAAAACAGAACTCGTGGTTTTCACTCACTCTACTGCGCAGAATAAATGAATATGTTTTACTCCAGTCACTGTTAAACACTTTCTTTTTTTGTTGCTTTGACAGATGTCATTTCACTTGTGCCTCTTTTTTGTGTTTCAAAATGCCATGCATTCGTATCACAGACGCACACGTCCTCTTAATGGTAATGCTGAATCCTTATTGGTTGTATGTAACCTTACTCCCCCCACTGTGCTTTGATTGGCTGGGTGCATGATTCACTATTTGATGTGCGTTAGCCACACGAGACCCGACTTCTAAATCACGTTTTCGTGCGCCATCGCAGCGGGTCGCTAACGCTGTCATTTTTGCCCTAGCGAAAGTGGCTGCACAGATATTTATTATTATTTATTTATTTTATTTAATTTATATAGTGCCTTTCACACCATGGTATCTCAAAGCACTTTACAGACAGTATGTATCATGATCAAGAAACAAGACAGAACAGTATAATCACACAATTAACAAAAATACAATGAGATTAATAATAACAACAAATAGCAAATATCTAGACAGAGCAAAATAAAATAAATAAGAATAACAAAGTTAGCAAATACAAAGTTAGCAGATAACTTTAACTAGATTAGGTTAAAAAGCTGATCTATAAAAATGAGTCTTTAATCTTGATTTAAAAATGCTGACCGAAGCAGCATCTCTAATAGAGGAAGGCAAAGAGTTCAACAGCTTGGAAGCATTAAAATAAAACTCACATCCTCCTCTACTTTTCTATTTTACCATTGGCAGGCACAAAAGTCCATCGTTAGCCGACCTTAAAGTGTGCAGAGGTTTATATGAGGACAGAATCTCTCTTAGGTACTCTGGTGCTAAGCCATTTAGTGCTAATTTAATAGTAAGATTTTAAAATCAATTCAAAAATGTATTGGAAGCCAGTGCAATGAGGCCAGCACAGGAGTTATATGAGCCTGTTGTTTCGTTCTAGTCAGAACCCTCGCTGCTGCATTCTGAACAAGCTGTAAACGTGATAAGACATGATGTGGAAGTCCAGCAAATAAAGCTTTGCAATAATCAAGTCTTACTGAAACGAAAGCATGAATTAGTTTCTCAGCATCAGCCAAAGAAAGAAAATACCTCATTTTAGCAATGTTATGTAGGTGATAAAAGACACTTTTATAATTTTTGAATATGTGCCTCAAAACTCAAACCAGAATCAAATATAACCCCAAGTTTCTTACATCAGATTTTATATTAGAGGTCAGGTTGCCCAAATCATTTTTAGGGAGTTTGCAAGCTCTAGAACATTAGAACTTAAGAACATTAGAAAGTTTACAAACGACAGGAGGCCATTCAGCCCATCTTGCTCGTTTGGTTGTTAGTAGCTTATTGAGCCCAGAATCTCATCAAGCAGTTTCTTGAAGGATCCCAGGGTGTCAGCTTCAACAACATTACTGGGGAGTTGGTTCCAGACCCTCACCATTCTCTGTGTAAAAAGTGCCTCCTATTTTCTGTTCTGAATGCCCCTTTATCTAATCTCCATTTGTGACCCCTGGTCCTTGTTTCTTTTTCAGGTCAAAAGTCCCCTGGGTCGACATTGTCTATACCTTTTAGGATTTTGAACGCCTGAATCAGATCACCGCATAGTCTTCCTTTGTTCAAGACTGAATAGATTCAATTCTTTTAGCCTGTCTGCATACGACATGCCTTTTAAACCCGGGATAATTCTGGTTGCTCTTCTTTGCACTCTTTCTAGAGCAGCAGTATCCTTTTTGTAACGAGGTGACCAGATCTGAACACAATATTCTAGGTGAGGTCTTACTAATGCATTGTAAAGTTTTAACATTACTTCCCTTGATTTAAATTCAATACTTCTCACAATATATCCGAGCATCTTGTTGGCCTTTTTTATAGCTTCCCTACATTGTCTAGATGAAGACATTTCTGGGTCAACATAAACTCCTAGGTCTTTTTCATAGATTCCTTCTTCAATTTCAGTATCTCCCATATGATATTTATAATGCACATTTTTATTGCCTGCGTGCAATACTTTACACTTTTCTCTATTAAATGTCATTTGACATGTGTCTGCCCAGTTCTGAATGCTGTCTAGATCATTTTGAATGACCTTTGCTGCTGCAACAGTGTTTGCCACTCCTCCTATTTTTGTGTCGTCTGCAAATTTAACAAGTTTGCTTACTATACCAGAATCTAAATCATTAATGTACTTTCTGTTTTCTACATGTTAACCACTCCCTAATCCATGTGCATGCATTTCCTTGAATCCCTACTGCGTTCAGTATGAGAATTAATCTTTTATGCTGGACTTTGTCAAAAGCTTTCTGGAAATCTAAATAAACTATGTCGTATGCTTTGCAATTATCCATTGTCGATGTTGCATCCTCAAAAAAATCAAGCAGTTTAGTTAGACACGATCTCCCTTTCCTAAAACCATGCTGACTGTCTCCCAGGATATTGTTACCATATAGGTAATTTTCCATTTTAGATCTTATTATAGTTTCCATAAGTTTACATATAATAGAAGTCAGGCTTATTGGTCTGTAGTTACCTGGTTCGGTTTTGTCTCCCTTTTTGTGGATCGGTATTACGTTTGCTATTTTCCAGTCTGTCGGTACAACCCCTGTGTCAAGAGACTGTTGCATGATCTTGGTTAGCGGTTTGTAAATAACTTCTTTCATTTCTTTGAGTACTATTGGGAGGATCTCATCCAACCCAGGGGATGTTTATTCCTAGTCCCTTTAACACTTCTGCCTCTGTTATGCTAAAGTTATTTAAAACTGGATAGGAACAGGTCGACGTGGGTATGTTGTCTGTGTCCTCCTTTGTAAAACCTGTGAAAAGTAATCATTTAATATATTTGCTATTTTTTTCTTCGTCTATGATTTTGCCATTTGTGTCTCTTAGACATTTAACCTCCTCTTTGAATGTTCTCTTGCTGTTATAATATTGGAAAAACATTTTGGAATTGGTTTTAGCCCCTTAGCAATATTGATTTCTATCTCTCTCTTGGCCTTTCTAACTTCCTTTTTGACTTGTGTTTGCAGTTCCAAGTACTCTTTCTGTGTACTTTGTTTTTGGTCCCTTTTAAACGCTCTGTAAAGTGCCTTTTTCGCTGAATATTTTTTAATTGATCTATTAAACCATTTTGGCCATTTTGTTATAGATTTAGATTTGTCTACTTTTGGGATGTAATTGTTTTGCCTCTAGTACTACATTTTTTAAAAACAACCATCCTTTTTCTGTGGATGTTTTCTCTATTTTACTCCAATCTACTTCTGTTAGTCTCTGTTTCATACCTTCATAGTTTGCTCTAGTTGTTGCTGAGAACCTAACAGCAGGACTTCCGTCTCATCTAAGTTTAATCAGCAATACACTGTAGTAAGACTGAAATAGCAGTAGAGTCACCAGGTTTTACAGAATTATAAGGTTGCATATCATCAGCATAACAGTGAAAGTTTATACTATGTTTACTGAATGATTTCCCCAGTGACAGCATATACAAAGAAAATAATATTGGACCAAGAATAGAGCCCTGGGGACACCACAAGTAACATTGGATAATCCTGATACAGACTCCCTAAAGAAACAAAATACTGTCTGTTAGTTAGAAATGACTTAAACCAGTTGAGAACAGTTCCAGTCAGGCCAACCCAGCTTTTCAGACGATCAATTAGAATAGCATGATCCACAGTATCAAATGCAGCAGTGAGGTCTAAAAGAACTAGAATGGATATGGAGTTAGAGTCTGCACTCATCAGCAAGTCATTCACCACTCTGACAAGGGCAGTCTCTGTACTATGAGCAGATCGAAACCCTGACTGAAATCTTTCAAGGACATTGCTATTGTCCCGATATATGTTAAATTGTTTGACTACTAACTTTTCAAGAACTTTAGCTAAGAAAGGCAAGTTAGAAATTGGTCTAAAATTCTTCAAGTCAGTAGAATCTAAGTTAGATTTTTTGAGTAAAGGCTTAACCAAAGCAGTTTTGAAGGCAGCAGGAAATATTCCTGTTGACAAAAATCTGTTTATTATAATAAGAATATCATTACATAAAAAACTAAATACATCTTTAAGGAATCGATTAGGAATTGGATCCAATGAACAGGTTGAGGATTTCATCTGCATTACTAATGTATTCAAATCATTCAGAGTAATCACAGAGAATGAGTCCAAAACAGAGCTTAGGGGCTCATTTAAATAAGAACCGCCTTGAGGAATTAGAACAGAGCCAGTCAGTCTAAGGGGCTCATTTAAATAAGAACCGCCTTGAGGAATTAGAACAGAGCCAGTCAGTCTAAGGGGCTCATTTAAATAAGAACCGCCTTGAGGAATTAGAACAGAGCCAGTCAGTCTAAGGGGCTCATTTAAATAAGAACCGCTTTGAGGAATTAGAACAGAGCCAGTCAGTCTAAGGGGCTCATTTAAATAAGAACCGCCTTGAGGAATTAGAACAGAGCCAGTCAGTCTAAGGGGCTCATTTAAATAAGAACCGCCTTGAGGAATTAGAACAGAGCCAGTCAGTCTAAGGGGCTCATTTAAATAAGAACCGCCTTGAGGAATTAGAACAGAGCCAGTCAGTCTAAGGGGCTCATTTAAATAAGAACCGCCTTGAGGAATTAGATCCCTAATATTAACATTTGCTCAATAGGGCCATTAAGGTTTTTGCTTTTTTCACTTTTTTATATTTAGTGATCTTACAAAGAACATGTTTTGTTATGAAAATGTAGTCGTGTGTTTTTAACACTGTCTCAAATAGGTTTTTTTTAACCCACTTTAAGACTGTGGTATAAACGCTTGGCTGAAAGAGGTGAATGCAGAATACACTGGACTATTGTACTTATTACACTGGCTGTTCTTTTTTTTTCAACTTTATCTCTTCATAAAAAAGGCATCCAAAGGTCGTCTTCTAGCTTTATCTCGAGGTGCTGCTGTGTCGCTTTAAAACAAACTGAACTGTGAGATTATGAAGGCAGGTCTGCACACACTCATGGGATCGGAGATGTCACTCTGCACGAACACTGTAATAAATGACGCGTAGCTGCTGACTCTTCAGCTCTCCTCACTTTCCCGTTTCTTTCTTTCTTTCCCCGCATACTGTTACCACCATGTACACTGTTGACTGTTGATATGCAATGTTCTTTGTATATTCAAAAGCGATAAACAAAGTTTAACTGTAATTCTGAATGAATGAAGGTATTTCGTTGATGAAAAAAAACGATTCATATTATAAAAAGAATAATTAGGCTAATCATTTCAATAAATAATCGTTGTTTTAAATTACAACAATAACCATATTGATAAAGCATATTTGTTATAAAACAACAACTAATAACAACCACAAACATTTAATTCAAAAGAACTGCTGTCGAAACCAGTGACTGGGGCAAAATGCTGAAAACGAAAGCAAATACATACATACATACGTATGAAAATAAATAATAAACCACATATGGCATTCCAAATTATAAACGATACATGTTAAATTAATGAATACAACATCTAATTGTCGTCCATGAAAACTTAGCAACAAACAACAAACGGGCGCTCTACAGCGCGCTTATCACCGCTCAGTCTCATCTCGGCTTTACTAAGGCCGCTTTAGTTTAGGCAGATAAATCAGCAAAGAAAGTGTCTGCGGGTTATGGGCTTGGCATGGCTGTTCATGTTCTCATCCACAATAATAATAATAATAAAAACAGGTGCAACTACATATACTTCAATAGTGCCGTGTAACCTTATTCATTCAATACCAGTTTGAATTAAATGTAGAAATATTATCAGGCACACATTTCCAAATGTGAAATATACATTTACAAACAAAAGTGCGCAATTGAAGACTATCGTTGGGTGTAATAAAGACATACCGTATAATACAAGCATATGACATTAAACACTTCATTATAAATATATAAACCGTAGGATATTATGCATCATTGTACAATAATCATATTAAGAAACATTGAACTATGTGTTAATTTAAATACTTTTATGATTTTTCTTCAGTTATAATAATTTACTTTCACTTTCTATTTTGACTTCCTATTAGATATAATTATAATACTTACCGGAGCTGACCGTCTCAAAACAGAGAAACGACACAAAAATGAGCCACAACATGATGGATATATTATATCCAGCCGAAAACAGCGTCAATTTAACTAATCTGAATGCCTTATATTAGCACTTTCCGTCTCCCTGGCGCTCACAACGCAGCTTCACCCGGCCCTGCTAACCTTACTGTCTAACTTCTGTACTTTCCAAAATGAGAACTTTACACCAATCAGTATCCGAGCATCCCGCGCGTCACTGGTATCCAGATGTATTTATTTATTTATGTATTTATTTATTATTAACAGTATATACAAATCAATAAGGCATCTTATAACAATGGTCGCATTACAGACCACCTGGAAGTTGGTTACTTATTCCCGGTTCCTTATTTGCGGTGTAGTTCACAAAGCAGCGTGTCCTTTTTCTGTGTGTTTTAACTCACACATCTTGCTCAATTAATATATTGCCACTATTTAAAAAATAATCTCTCCTTCTTTAAAAAAAAAACGAAAATATTAATAACAAATCTGTATCAGCAGCATAGCGGTACCCTATATTAAACGCTTGTTTCGCCCCATTTACCACCTTAGAAGGCTTGCTCACTAAATATCGAGGTATGCCTAGATAGGGCATAACACCCTCTTTGTAAAAACACTGAAGATTTTAGTGAACAAGCCGTACTCCACGAGCAGCAGCACCCCAAAATGTAGCCCATTATAACCTATACAGAACGCATGGGGCACGTCTTTTGATGCCCCAATTACCCCCCTTAGACGGCTTGCTCACTAAATATCGAGGTATCCCTAGATAGGTTATCACCCCCTCTTTGCAAAAACACTAACGATTTTAGTGAGCAAGCCGTCTAAGGGGGGTAAATGGGTCATCCAATGATGTACCCCCATGCGTTCTGCATAGGTTAAAATGGGCTACACTTTGGGGTCCTGCTGATCGTGGGGTACGGCTTGCTCACTAAAATCTTTAGTGTTTTTGCAAAGAGGGGGTTATAACCTATCTAGAGATACCTCGATATTTAGTGAGCAAGCCGTCTAAGGTGGGTTAAATGGGGCGAAACAAGCGGGTAATATAGGGTACCGCTATGATGCTGATACAGATTTGTTATTAATATTTTCGGGTTTTTTTGTTGTTTTTTTTTAAAGAAGGAGAGATTATTTTTTAAATAGTGGCAATATATTAATTGAGCAAGATGTGTAAGTGAGTTAAAACACACAGAAAAAGGACACGCGGCTTTGTCAATTACACCACAAATAAGGAACCGGGAATAAGTAACCATCTTCCAGGTGGTGTATTACCGTATATTCAAGGGTCTAGGAATTTTACAATTTGTGTGTGTGTGTGTGTGTGTGTGTATAAACAAATCAGTTCAAGTAAAACTGTAGAAATTGTAGAGGCTGTGTGGTCAGTGAGTGTGTGGTCCAGTGGTTAAAGAAAGGGCATGTAACCAGGAGGTCCCGGTTCAAATCTCACCTCAGCCACTGACTCATTGTGTGACCCTGAGCAAGTCACTTCACCTCCTTGTGCTCCGTCTTTCGGGTGAGACATAGTTGTAAGTGACTCTGCAGCTGATGCATAGTTCACACAACCTAGTATCTGTAAGTCGCCTTGGATAAAGGCGTCTGCTAAATAAACTAATAATAAACTGATATATAGACATGGGACGAATGATAATAATTCCTTTATTGTAGGGGGGCTGAGTGACGTTGTCACGCAAAAAATGGTCCCCCGGACTAAAATTTTCATAGATTATCCTAGGTAAAATGGTCTCTGGGACAAATAGTCCCACCTGTCGAAATAATTATCATAGGGGTACTCAAGAACATGTCTGTGAAGGCCGAATTTTCCAGAAAAAAAAGAAAGTTCTCGAGCTGCACATACACAAACATATTTCTTGAATTTGGCAATGGTCCTTTACAAATGCCGAGTACATTCGAACAACGACAGTATGTGAAAATAACATTAGGTTACTTACCGTAACCCTGGTTCCCTGAAAGAGAAAACGACCACCAAAGATATTACGTATGGGATATGCCTGCCCATTGGGTAGGTATCACTGAGCTCTCTATACCAGAGCTGCCAATAGGCCCCTTCCTTGGATGATGCACTTGGTCCTGCCCACCGAGGGGATAAAACTACTATCCAAAGGAAGCCATTTCTCTTTTTCCTTCTCAAGACGGTGCTGTAAGTCCTGTGTGTTGAGCTGAGCGTATTGATAGAAAAGCGCTTCTCGAGTCGGTTGTATTTCCCTTGCATTCGTGCTGAAAGCTGGCTTGCTGCTTTCCCGGAATAAACAACGTGAAAAAGGCTGAGCCTTTTTTTGTCTTTCTGTCTTTCAGCGGCCTCCTCGCTTGCGTGGTAGACCGCTCTTTGTATCTGTGCATCATCCAAGGAAGGGGCCTATGGGCAGCTCTGGTATAGAGAGCTCAGAGATACCTACCCAATGGGAGGGATGTCCCGTATGTAATATCTTTGATGGTCGTCTTCGAATTGAAAGGGAACTACAGTTCTTAGAGCAACATTGTGTGAGAAGTGCATTGTTTTAAAAGTGCAGAGCAGTTAGAAGCAGTACGGAGAAATTAAACCAGGAATTGCTTTCATAAGAAAATACATTGACTGGGAAATAAGTGCAGCTTAAATTCTAACAGCTGCGTGTCTTTTTCTGATCACAAACTGAAACTCGGAGCAGCTGATTCAAATTCAGCGCTGTTCTGAGACAAGGGGAAGGGTCGGAGCTACCAGCGCAACAGAACACAACAAAGCGAGGCACTTCTTCCAGCGACAGCATGTCAGAAGTGCATCGTTGAAAAGTGCAGAGCAGTTTGAAAGCAGATTGACAGCTGCAGACACTAAAATAAATAAATAGCATGACCTTCAAGCCAGTAATCTGTGACACCTGCATGATGTGGGAAATCCAAGAAATCCCAGCAGAGCTTAAGCAAATGTGTGTAAAGTGCCACGCGATCCAGGATTTGGAGCGAGGTAACCAGTGGAGTACCACAGGGATCAGTATTAGGTCCTCTGCTATTCCTAATCTACATTAATGACTTAGATTCCGGTATATTAAGCAAACTTGTTAAATCTGCAGACAACACAAAAATAGGAGGAGTGGCAAACACTGTTGCAGCAGCAAAGGTCATTCAAAATGATCTAGACAGCATTCAGAACTGGGCAGACACATGGCAAATGACATTTAATAGAGAAAAGTGTAAAATATTGCATGCAGGCAATAAAAATGTGCATTATAAGTATCATATGGGAGATACTGAAATTGAAGAAGGAATCAATGAAAAAGAGTTTATCTTGACTCAGAAATGTCTTCATCTAGACAATGTGGGGAAACTATAAAAAAGGCCAACAAAATGTTCAGATATATAGTTAAAAGTGTTGAATTTAAATCAAGGGAAGTAATGTTAAAACTTAACAATGCATTAGTAAGACCTCATCTAGAATATTGTGTTCAATTCTGGTCACGTCGCTACAAAAAGGATATTGTTGCTCTAGAAAGAGTGCAAAGAAGAGCAACTGTCTGTATGATTCTATCTTTGTCAGGACAGTATAGTACTGTAGGACTGTGTCTTGCTGCATGTGTTTATAAGTGTATATGCATGTGTGTGGGTCTATGTAAAATACGTGACGGTTGATAAAGACACAATGGTTGTTTGCTGTGTGTGTGAAGCAGACATGACTGTTTACAAACCACAGAGACCACTTCACATATCTGGCAAGTTACACGCGCTGTTTCACTTTTACATTTCAAGATGCAACTTAAAGAAACACTGACACTCAATTCTAGCTTAATGTAACCAGTGCACATGCATACAGAGGGCCTCTCTTTAAATTAAAGTTTGAGGAATCACTATGATATAATAGCTTATTACAAAGATTAGACCCAAGGCCAGGGTCGTATGATACAAGTCTGGTGGAGATTCAAGGCAAATATTGTGGTGATTGTGACAGACATGCGGGTCCACATTTGAAATGAGGAGCCTAAGTGTTTTAATCATGTTAGTCCTTGAGCCCAGCCTGTTAGCTACAGCACCCAGCTCACTTCCCTATGGTTTCATCCATTCCCAATTAGCACCACTCTTCAAGATTGGTGCTAATCAGGGTCTGAAGCCAGCCTTAGCTACCAAGTTCTGTGCCTTCCTGTGTGTCTCTTCATAAAAAATCCAATCAATTCAATCTACCCAGCTCTAATTGCATTTAAAACAGCAATTAGCAATGACCATCCTTTAAAATGCTAAAAGAGCCAAGCAGCATAACCTCTGTCTTATTACAATTTAGCTGCAAAAATTCTGTTGCATCCAAAATTTAATTTTCCGCCAAACAGTGTGAAGTAGCTGTTTTTGTGTCAAGTTTAGTTTGTAAGTAAATCTGAGTGTCATCATGTGGCGGAGTGTCGCGTCCCTTTGTTTATTATTTATTTCATATTATGATTTATATGTTTATATGACGTCGAAAGCCGATTGTTATTTGTTATTGTTTTGTGTTTGATTATTAAACCTCGTGAGGATGCGTGGCTGATCAGCTACTGATTATTTAACTAGGCTGACAGTCACGCATCCTTACTAAACTCATGCAGACTGTGGCCGAGGGGTAATAAGATAATTAACAGCTAGTTAACCCCTCGGCCAGAATATAAAAGCCTACAGCTGTCCACGCTCAGGAGGAGCGTGTACAGAGGAGAGATATTAAAATAGAAACAACTGCTAAGCGTGCTGGTTTTTACATCAGGACGATAATTATTTGTTTGGTCAACACGCCTTTTTGTTTTGTAGTATTTTGTTTTGTTTAAACTGTTTGTTTTATTATTTAATAAAACATTGAGCGCCGTTACTTGTTTTGCTTTGTGTTCCTGGTCTGTGACGTCACCACACCTGCGCACGGCAAGCCACGCTGTCACAGTTGGTGTCCAGAAGAGGGATACAGAGCCGCCAAGCGTCAGACCAGGAATACTGTTGGGGGTTTTTTTTGTTTGTTTTTTGGGGGAAAAAAATGGGAAGAAGCGGCCGAAGGAAACAGCAGCAGCAAGTGCTAAACATGAAAACGTTACAATATACGAAATGAACGGATCAAGTTTATTCTGATAGTTTGCAAAAGCAGATGAAAGCTTTCAATACAATCGGGATAACACATAATCATTATTTACAAAATCGTGCTCGTCTCGTTACTTGTTAAAAACGGTAACTTTACTGCTATACTACTTGCAAATGTCGTGCAATGGAAGGACAAACTTTGTGGCGTGAAAGTGAGGGCGTCTGCATTGGAAGCTGTACTGGAAGCATGTCTTGGGTCCGATTCCCACACAGGGCTTAAATTAAATGTATTTCATTTATGTGTAACAAACACATTTTAAATATGAAAAAAATGTAGTTGATATGAATGACACTTTTATTGAACATACATACTTTTGCACACATAGCTTTAACGTGCAAAAGATTAATTCTTAAACTGAATGCAGTAGGGATTCAAGGAAATGCATGCATATGGATTAGGGAGTGGTTAACATGTAGAAAACAGAAAGTACTGATTAGAGGAGAAACCTCAAAATGGAGCGAGGTAACCAGTGGAGTACCACAGGGATCAGTATTAGGTCCTCTGCTATTCTTAATCTACATTAATGATTTAGATTCTGGTATAGTAAGCAAACTTGTTAAATTTGCAGATGACACAAAAATAGGAGGAGTGGCAAACACTGTTGCAGCAGCAAAGGTCATTCAAAATGATCTAGACAGCATTCAGAACTGGGCAGAAACATGGCAAATGACATTTAATAGAGAAAAGTGTAAAGTACTGCACGCAGGCAATAAAAATGTGCATTATAAATATCATATGGTAGATACTGAAATTGAAGAAGGAATCTATGAAAAGAGTTTATCTTGACTCAGAAATGTCTTAATCTAGACAATGTGGAAACTATAAAAAGGCCAACAAAATGCTCAGATATATAGTTAAAAATGTTGAATTTAAATCAAGGGAAGTAATGTTAAAACTTTACAATGCATTAGTAAGACCTCATCTAGAATATTGTGTTCAATTCTGGTCACGTCGCTACAAAAAGGAGATATTGTTGCTCTACAAAGAGTGCAAAGAAGAGCAACTGTCTGTATGATTCTATCTTTGTCAGGACAGTATAGTACTGTAGGACTGTGTCTTGCTGCATGTGTTTATAAGTGTATATGCATGTGTGTGGGTCTATGTAAAATATGTGACGGTTGATAAAGACACAATGGTTGTTTGCTGTGCGTGTGAAGCAGATATGACTGTTTACAAACCACAGAGACCACTTCACATATCTGGCAAGTTACACGCGCTGTTTCACTTTTACATTTCAAGATGCAACTTAAAGAAACACTGACACTCAATTCTAGCTTAATGTAACCAGTGCACATGCATACAGAGGCCTCTCTTTAAATTAAAGTTTGAGGAATCAGTATGATATAATAGCTTATTACAAAGATTAGACCCAAGGCCAGGGTCGTATGATACAAGTCTGGTGGAGATTCAAGGCAAATATTGTGGTGATTGTGACAGACATGCAGGTCCACATTTGAAATGAGGAGCCTAAGTGTTTTAATCATGTTAGTCCTTGAGCCCAGCCTGTTAGCTACAGCACCCAGCTCACTTCCCTATGGTTTCATCCATTCCCAATTAGCACCACTCTTCAAGATTGGTGCTAATCAGGGTCTGAAGCCAGCCTTAGCTACCAAGTTCTGTGCCTTCCTGTGTGTCTCTTCATAAAAATCCAATCAATTCAAACTACCCAGCTCTAATTGCATTTAAAACAGCAATTAGCAATGACCATCCTTTAAAATGCTTATGCTTTCAGAAGGCTGTGGTTCACTTGAAACACACAAACGCACACACGCACACAGCTATATTAATGTGGAGTTTGCAGACTCCCATAATATTTCTTTTTTAATTTGTCCTGAGCACCCCAAAACAATGTTTGACTATAATGCCAAACAGATTTTTAGATTTGATTTTAAGGATCCTTTAACCTAAATAAATATTGCTGACTTGTATAAAAACATGGTTACATGTTAGAGGTGTAATCAAATCAGCAACCAGTTTGCCAATGAAGAATCGGTGCAAATCCACAATGATCGCTGCATTGAGGAGGAGGACACTATCATTCAAAAGAAAGACTCTTCAAACCCTCCTGAAAACATGTGTGTGTACACTAATGTGATGAATGCATTGAGAAAACTTATATAAACAAGCTAAATAACATCCCATTTTCTCATTAGCTTCTGTTATTTATTCTGTTAAAACTTTACAATGCATTAGTAAGACCTCATCTAGAATATTGTGTTCAGTACTGGTCACCTCATTACAAAATGATATTGCTGCTCTAGAAAGAGTGCAAGAAGAGCAACCAGAATTATCCCGGGTTTAAAATGCATATCGTATCCAGACAGGCTAAAAATTGAATCTGTTCAGTTTTGAACAAAGAAGACTACTTGTGATCTGATTCAAGCATTCAAAATTCTAAAAGGTATTGACAATGTCATTCAGAACAGAAAATAGGAGGCACTTTTTACACAGAGAATTGTGAGGGTCTGGAACCAACTCCCCAGTAATGTTGTTGAAGCTGACACCTGGGATCCTTCAAGAAGCTGCTTGATGAGATTCTGGGATCAATAAGCTACTAACAACCAAACGAGCAAGATGGGCAGAATGGCCTCCTCTCGTTTGTATGATATCTGATACCAGCTTTCCACTCAGGAAATGTGTTACTGTTCTGCTTCCTAGGTCCTTTCCCTCAGCAGTGTCTCTTTGGGGTCATGTTACAGGCTGTAAAGCATGTTAGTCAACAGGGCAGGAGGAAGTTGTTGAAAGGGGTGGGGACATTTTCACTCTCCAGTGCCTCATTCATACACAACACAACACAATGCATTGTATCCACTTCCACTGGCGCACTTATTGATTTAAGTGACATAAGGCATAGTAAAACACAATAACACCGGGTGTGCAAGGAGTAAGGGTTACATTTGCTACATCTTATGGCCTTGCTTGACCCTAGCATGATCCTTGTGTTTATTTTATGGTACAGGGAACTATACAGGTTGATTCAGAATTTGTAGCACATTGCAGTTTTGCACGGTTTTCAATTCTACTTAAATGTTGACATTTTTAAACAGCCCTCTGCTGGCCAAATGGTGTGTCCCAGAGCTTCTCTGTCACAGATGTTTTTCCTTTGCCTGGCATTCTCCACGTACCCTCCCGCTCTCACAAAGGCTCCCACAATTTATTCTGAATCACCCCAGCATTATTTTTTGGTTACTCAAAGTTTCGATTTTGCTGTTGTAAATTCCAGTAAAGAATTTTAGATTAAGATTTTGAATTTTGTCTTCAGGAGACAAAAGATTTTTGATGTAGATGTTTAATGGGTGCGTGACTTATAATATTGTTCATGTGAAACAAAAGGATATGTGTAGAGCTCTGGATCTGTGGAGACACTACACTGATAAAGCAGACTGCACGAGGAGGATTGTGAATATGTGTAGAGTTCTGGATCTGTGGAGACACTACACTGATAAAGCAGACTGCACGAGGAGGATTGTGAATATGTGTAGAGTTCTGGATCTGTGGAGACACTACACTGATAAAGCAGACTGCACGAGGAGGATTGTGAATATGTGTAGAGCTCTGGATCTGTGGAGACACTACACTGATAAAGCAGACTGCACGAGGAGGGACAGTCTATTTAATACCTTTATTATTGACTGTATCTGTTACGGTAAAAGTCTGAATATTGGCAAATCTTAAGATTTACTGGTAAATGTCTGAAATAAACACCACAGCACTTTACTTCAGACATGTACATGTAAATCTCAATAACCACCAAATGCCTTTATCATTAAATGTTTGAAAAGCTAAATATTTCTTCAGAATTCCAGACATTTACCACCTTACTTAATATATTACTGTGACAGGATGACTGGGCGGTGACGTCACGGCAGAAGCAGGAACAAAAACAATAGAGATAGGTGGAGTTTGGTGGAGCTGGCGAATGCTTTCGCTCAGCATTTAATAAATAAACAGACAGAAAATAAGCGGTTGTAACAGAACACAAAACACACAGGACACGGCACATTCGCCAAAACAAACAGGTAAACAAAAGCGGACTATACAGACAAGCGAACAAACACGGTGAGTGAAAACATATATTTAAGTTCTACTTTTTAGTTTCCCTTTCTCCACACCCGTTCTCCACTCACCGAACACACAACCCGAGTGAGTGAAAACATGCTGTTTTATGCAGTTGTACCGAGACTCGATTGCTAGTCAATCATTCAATTGGAATCTCGGTACAACTGCACGTGAATAATTAAGTGCACTCCCGTGACCACACATTACATTTTAACCAGCACGTGAAGTGATTTGTGCCCTCCTCGTGCCTAAATACAAATCTACATTTTTAAATCACACGTGAAACACAGACCCGTTTATATCCCGTGTACCGATGACTATACCCCAACATTTACACACAACACGTAACATATAATACACAGGGGGGGCACTTTGCCACAATTACAAAAAAGATCATCTCTCATTTGGCAAATACATAGTCAGATAAATGAACACGGAGTCAAAGCAAACTTTGCATTTGAATTTTCAGATGTTTTATTTTATTTTAACCTCAGTCTGCTCGCTTCTTCCCAAATCGGAACCCGAACCCTCCCTTCTGCCTGTTGAAAGACTGCAGTCCGCCTGCGATGGAGGTCAGGGCTTGGTTCCTCTCATTCTCCTCCCCTTCCTGCTCCCCCCAGCTTTCCCTTTTCTCCTCCTCCTCTTCAGTCTTTCGCAGGATAAGCTTGGCTGTGCGCTCCAGGGCTCCTGTCATCCTCCCCCCTTCCCAGGCTCTCTCTGAAACCCTGGGCCCAGGCTTCGCCAGGTCCTCCAGGTTGCTAGGCCTCAGTCTCCATGGCAATGCGTTGGGGACTGGTGAAGCCTGCTGTTGGAGTAGCCCAGCCTCCAAGCTCTGAGATGGAGAAGCTGGGTCTGGGTTGGAGTTGAGAAGGTAGCGCGGGAGGTCTTGGGAGCGGATGCAGCGATGACGCAGAGGCTGAAGGAAGCCAGTAAGGTGTACAAGTGGAGTACGCTCAACTTCATCTAGAAAACAAAGAGAGGTCAAACACACACAACAGATACCGTACAGGGCTGGTGTATATGCTGCACACACACACACACACACCAGATACCGTACAGGGCTGGTGTATATGCTGCACACACACACACACAACAGATACTGTACAGGGCTGGTGTATATACTGCACACACACACACACACACACAGGGCTGGTGTATATACTGCACACACACACACACACACACACACACACAGGGCTGGTGTATATACACACACACACACACACACACACACACACACAGGGCTGGTGTATATACTGACACACACACACACACACACACACAGGGCTGGTGTATATACTGCACACACACACACACACACACACACACAGGGCTGGTGTATATACTGCACACACACACACACACACACACACACAGGGCTGGTGTATATACTGCACACACACATACAGAGACTGAGTGATTAATCCATCGCCATGGCTTTTATTTGGCCTCAGTTAAACATTCATAGATGGGTTAATCACCCTGTTGCCCAATTTGGAGGGTCACGTAGCCAGCTGCCTATAACTGCTGTCCAAGACTGAGGAACGCTAAAAATTGAAGAAGGTACAGTCAAAACACTGTCTACTTGAGCCAGGCAAGGTGTAAAGAAACGTCTCTGTTTTCTTATCATACTCTCAGCAAGTCTGTTACTGCCTTAAAAAGCTAATTTGTATGGTAATTGGCAGTTTCCCCATGGTTATACCACACTGTGCATTAACAGTTTATCATGGTTTGTCATGTTTTTTAATAAGCTTTACCATGCCTCTCTGGGCTTTACAATGCTTACCTATGGCTTATTACAGTTTGCTATGCTTTCACTAGAGAAACCTTTTTAAGGGCTGTTCCACTTCCTAGGTAATTTCCTCCAGCAGTGTCTTCAGGGTCATGGCAAAGCTGCAAAGCATGTCAGTCAATTGGGAGCCAGCAGGAGGGATAAGGACAGGAAAGAAGCTGTTAAAGGGGAGTGGAGGCGATTTTACCAATGAACAGTATCTCCCCACACACCCAACTACCCCACACAGCCTGCTATAAAGAGGCTCTGTGCCACTAACCACATCATAGCTTCTATAGTGACCCATCTACCCAGAATAGTATATTTTCCATGCTGAATTACCCAATCCCTTCTTAAAAAATCAGTACATTTTTTAAAGGCTGTGTTTGAATGAGCACATTCATGCTGGAGACAGTGATCAGCGATATATGCAGTTTGTATTGTAAAGAGCTCAGCTTCTACTCCATGCTTGCAGTGGGCATTCTATAGACTTGCCTTCCTTGACCCTCACTGCACAGTGTTGCCTTTTCTCAACAGATTTTACATATTTGAAGGAGTTATTCAGATGGACAGGAAGAGACAGACAGACAGACAGGTGAACACACAGAGAGGCAGACAGATGAATACACAGACAGAGAGACAGGCAGACAGGTAAACACAGAGAGAGGCAGACAGATGAATACACAGACAGAGAGACAGACAGACAGGTGAACACACAGACAGAGAGACAGGCAGTCAGGTGAACACACAGAGAGGCAGACAGGTGAATACACAGACAGAGAGACAGACAGACAGGTGAACACAGACAGAGACAGGCAGACAGTGAACACACAGATAGAGAGACAGACAGACAGGTGAACACACAGACAGACAGGCAGACAGGTGAACACACAGACAGAGAAACAGACAGACAGGTGAACACACAGAGAGGCAGACAGTGAACACACAGACAGACAGGCAGACAGGTGAACACACAGACAGAGAGACAGACAGACAGGTGAACACAGACAGAGAGACAGGCAGACAGGTGAACACACAGAGAGGCAGACAGGTGAACACACAGACAGAGAGACAGACAGACAGGTGAACACAGACAGAGACAGGCAGACAGTGAACACACAGAGAGGCAGACAGGTGAACACAGACAGACAGACAGGCAGACAGGTGAACACACAGAGAGAGAGACAGGCAGACAGGTGAACACACAGAGAGGCAGACAGGTGAATACACAGACAGAGAGACAGACAGACAGGTGAACAAAGACAGAGAGACAGACAGACAGTGAACATAGACAGAGACAGGCAGACAGTGAACACACAGAGGCAGACAGGTGAACACAGACAGACAGACAGGCAGACAGGTGAACACACAGACAGAGAGACAGGCAGACAGGTGAACACACAGAGAGGCAGACAGGTGAATACACAGACAGAGAGACAGACAGACAGGTGAACACAGACAGAGAGACAGGCAGACAGGTGAACACACAGAGAGGCAGACAGGTGAACACACAGAGAGAGAGACAAACAGGTGAACACAGACAGAGAGACAGGCAGACAGTGAACACACAGACAGAGAGAAAGACAGGTGAACACAGACAGAGAGACAGGCAGACAGTGAACACACAGACAGAGAGGCAGATAGGTGAACACACAGACAGAGACAGGAAGAAAAAACAGACAGAAAGACAGGCAGACAGGCAGGCGAACACACAGAGAGAGACAGGTAGACAGAGATACATAAAGTTAAACTCACTATTAGATGCACACACACACACACACACACACACACACACACACACACACACACACACACACACACGAGAGACAGGTTAACTGGCACACAGACATACAGATACACACAGAAACAAAACAGACAGACAGACAGACAGACAGACAGGCTGTGTGGTCCAGTGGTTAAAGAAAAGGGCTTGTAATCAGGAGGTCCCGGTTCAAATCCCACCTCAGCCACTGACGCATTGTGTGACCCTGAGCAAGTCACTTAACCTCCTTGTGCTCCGTCTTTCGGGTGAGATGTAATTGTAAGTGACTCTACAGCTGATGCATAGTTCACACACCCTAGTCTCTGTAAGTCGCCTTGGATAAAGTCGTCTGCTAAATAAACAAGAAATAACAGACGGACACATAATCAGACAGACATTCATAGATAAACTCACTATCAGATACACAGGCAGACACACACACACACACCTCACCTTTGCCTCTTGCGAGTTGAACACTGGTGTTTCTTCTGTTTGCACAGAGACTCCCAGCGTTTTAAACTCTGCGACACATTGAATCTGATTGGGCCTTCAGCTTCCGAGCTGGCGTGTCATTGGCTCAGAGGGACGGACGCACAGCAATGCTGGAGCAGTCACTTGTTATATATTTCCGGCACTGGGAGATTCCTGTGTCTTGGATCCCTGAGCCAGCAAATTGGGGCCAGTAGTTTTGAATTGTTTTAATAATTGTCAATGTGTTTCCAAGCAGAAGCAGAGGAGGTGGGAAGAATGAAGCGGGGAGCTAACCACAGAGTGCCCTATTTGAAGATCTTGTTGTGTAGATAAAGGGATTGTAACAAACAGAACCATTCGAATGATCCTCCCTGCGGTGCTCTTCCATTCACTACACCGTCTCAGACGTGCAGTTTTGAAAGAGACACATGCTACAGCACACGTCTATTTTCATTTTAGAACAAGATATCTGGAACTGCATTTTGTTCAGACTAAACAGGAGAGATGAGCTGTAAGAGATGCAATGAGACTGGGCTGGTATCACCAGTTATCATCACAATCGTATCTATGCTAACGAGGAGAGATGAGCTGTGAGAGATGCAATGAGACTGGGCTGGCATCACCAGTTATCATCACAATCGTATCTATGCTAACGAGGAGAGATGAGCTGTGAGAGATGCAATGAGACTGGGCTGGCATCACCAGTTATCATCACAATCGTATCTATGCTAACGAGGAGAGATGAGCTGTGAGAGATGCAATGAGACTGGGCTGGCATCACCAGTTATCATCACAATCGTATCTATGCTAACGAGGAGAGATGAGCTGTAAGAGATGCAATGAGACTGGGCTGGCATCACCAGTTATCATCACAATCGTATCTATGCTAACCAGGAGAGATGAGCTGTAAGAGATGCAACGAGACTGGGCTGGCATCACCAGTTATCATCACAATCGTATCTATGCTAACGAGGAGAGATGAGCCGTGAGATGCAATGAGACTGGGCTGGCATCACCAGTTATCATCACAATCGTATCTATGCTAACCAGGAGAGATGAGCTGTGAGATGCAATGAGACTGGGCTGGTATCACCAGTTATCATCACAATCGTATCTATGCTAACGAGGAGAGATGAGCTGTGAGATGCAATGAGACTGGGCTGGTATCACCAGTTATCATCACAATCGTATCTATGCTAACGAGGAGAGATGAGCTGTGAGATGCAATGAGACTGGGCTGGTATCACCAGTTATCATCACAATCGTATCTATGCTAACGAGGAGAGATGAGCTGTGAGATGCAATGAGACTGGGCTGGTATCACCAGTTATCATCACAATCGTATCTATGCTAACGAGGAGAGATGAGCTGTGAGATGCAATGAGACTGGGCTGGTATCACCAGTTATCATCACAATCGTATCTATGCTAACGAGGAGAGATGAGCTGTGAGATGCAATGAGACTGGGCTGGTATCACCAGTTATCATCACAATCGTATCTATGCTAACCAGGAGAGATGAGCTGTAAGAGATGCAATGAGACTGGGCTGGCATCACCAGTTATCATCACAATCGTATCTATGCTAACCAGGAGAGATGAGCTGTAAGAGATGCAATGAGACTGGGCTGGCATCACCAGTTATCATCACAATCGTATCTATGCTAACCAGGAGAGATGAGCTGTAAGAGATGCAATGAGACTGGGCTGGCATCACCAGTTATCATCACAATCGTATCTATGCTAACCAGGAGAGATGAGCTGTGAGAGATGCAATGAGACTGGGCTGGCATCACCAGTTATCATCACAATCGTATCTATGCTAACGAGGAGAGATGAGCTGTGAGAGATGCAATGAGACTGGGCTGGCATCACCAGTTATCATCACAATCGTATCTATGCTAACGAGGAGAGATGAGCTGTGTGAGATGCAATGAGACTGGGCTGGTATCACCAGTTATCATCACAATCGTATCTACGCTGAATTGCATATTTGGAACAGCAACAGATACACACACGCAGTTTGTAGTTTCAGAGTCAAACTGGTTATTTTAATCCTTGTGGTCTTGCCTTCGATTGCATTCAGAGAAACTGCAACAGTATACAATGAAGTCACAATTTATTGTATAAAAACATGCTACACTCTTTAAATTCCAGCTCCCACTAACAAAAGAACACATGCCTGTCCGTTATGAGACCAGTTAACTGGAAACCCCACCCTCTCAAACAACAAGCCACACCCTTACCCACCAGCTTTCAGAGATAAGCCCCACCCCAAGAAGCAAAGCCACATCCATTGTCTATAAATTTAAAAAGCACCACCTACTAAACCAGAACCACACCCTCTTTAATAACAAACCACGCCCACTAAACTAGACCCTCTCCACTCAAATAAGCCCAACCTCTTGTCCTACCACATTAACATACAAGCCTCACCCACTGAAGCCTCACCTCTTATGATAAGCCACACCACTGTCACTTTAAGACAGAAGCTCCACCCATTAAACTAGAACCTCAAAGAACTCTTTGCTCATCATTTTAATACAACTCATAAAAACTAGAAGCCACACCTCCCACATAATAATAATAATAATAATAATAATAATAATAATAATAATAATAATAATAATAATAATCTTTATTTATAGAGCGCATTTCATACACAATGGTTCAAAGCTCTTTACAGACAGTTAAAAACAGAGCAGTATATTTTAAAAATACAATAAAAATTAGAATAAAATACAAATACAAATAAGCTTAAAAAGTGGAAATTAAAAGGCTAAGTTACACAGATTTGTCTTGAGCCTGGACTTGAACAATTCCAGGGAGGGATCTCTTTTAACTGACTCAGCAGGGAGTTCCAGAGTGGAGGGGCTTGAACACACAAGGCTGCTGCTCCCTTCCTCTTCAGCCTCACCCTTGGAACACAGAGAAGGGCACAACTAGCAGACCTCAATACCTGTCGAGGCTCATAGGGAGTCAACATCTCTGTCAAATAATCTGGAGCCATCCCATTTAGAGCTTTATATGTTACATTAAAATCTTAAAATCAATCCTGCATACCAAGCCACGCCCCTTCCCTGTCATTTTTCAATAAACCCTCCCCATTCTCCTCTCTAGACAGGAAGTCCTGGTCGAGGGAGGGCCCTGACCAGGAAGGGTGGGCCTTGAGCACGATGCCGGCCTGTCCAGTGAGGTCTGGGGGCCCTGGCCGTGTGGGGAAGGAATTTGAAGTCGCGCAGCAGGTGTGCGGTGAAGAGGAAGAGCTCCATCCTGGCTACAGCCTCGCCCAGGCAGAGCCTCGCTCCCACGCCAAAGGGGAGCAGACACTGCAGAGGCACCAGCGGGCAAGACTGCTCACAAAGCTCTGAGAGGAGAAGAGAGGGCTGAACAAAACTGGCTGTTTGGTTCTAGTTCTGTAAAATTAATAGCCGTTTTACCTCCTTATAAAAATAGGCGTTAATTAAAGACTGGAGGAAACCTTTTGAAAGTACAGCGCACTGACTGGAACAGATCCTGACTGCATGTCTTACCAGGTCTGAAGCTGTGTGGATCAGTCCATTCCCTGGGGTGGTGGTGCGCTGCGTACAGGTTTGGGATCACGACTGTGTCTTTAGGAATGAAGTACCCGGCGATGCTGCAGAAAACAAGAGGAGCAGCCAGGGCCAGCTTCACAACAGCAGGGTGCAATGGGTTTGTTTTGTTTGCTTCATCAGCACTTGACAAAAAGCGTGTGTCTGCGTCACAAGGATGGCTTGTGGTGACGTCAGACCAGGAAGAGACAGACAACAATACTGCGAGTGAAGCGCTGATGCACGTTTTAATAAGAAAATAAAAGGTTTAAACAAACAAAACAAAACAGTGCACAGAAAACAAAACGGCACGATGGCCAAAACAAATACTCAGAGACACACAAACAAACAAGTATCGTGCTGTTTAAAGCCAGCACGAGTAGCAACTGTTATGTTTCTTTATTTCTTTAGTTCTTACAATCTTGCTCTCTCGTTCCACTGAACACCCAACCCAGAGTGAGAAATCCATGACTCTTTTATGCAGCTGGGCGGGACTCGCTTGCTAATCAATCATTCAATTAGTCCAGGTACAGTCTGCATGTGAACTATTTGTGATTTCCCGTGCCCACACACCAACATACATTTTAACTCACCCGTGCACAACCCAAACTATACGAAATAACCCAAAATACACCCAGGGCGTGCAGTACCCGTCACAGTCCACCTGACAGTTTCTTATAGTTTTAACCTTACAATTCCAATTGACGCTATGGATAAAATGATCTGTGTCACATGCTAGTGGCCTGGTGGCTGTGTGGTACTGCAAGCTAAGGGCCATATTCAGAAACAACACTGAGTGGTCATGTTCACTGCCAAGTTAATGCTTTTTACAATGAGAAAGCTCACGCATTTCTCTCTCAAATGTTGTTTGTAAATATTGCTGTGTGCGTCACCTGCTGTCCCTAGTGGCCCTGTGCGGTACTGCAAGGGGTGCCACTGGTCTGAGTCTCAGCACCTCGTTGATGGTGGCGGTGAGGAAGGGCAGCCGGTCTCGGTCGCTGTACAGAGGGTACCGCTGGGAGCCCAGCACATCACACAGCTCAGAGTACACCTGCTCCTGCACCTGGGAAACAGCACAGCACAGTGTAGAGACATTGCAAACAGCACAGCACAGTGCAGAGACATTGCAAACAGGACAGCACAGCGTAGAGACAGTGCAAACAGCACAGTGTAGAGACATTGCAAACAGCACAGCACAGTGTAGAGACATTGCAAACAGCACAGTGTAGAGACATTGCAAACAGCACAGCACAGCGTAGAGACATTGCAAACAGCACAGCACAGTGTAGAGACATTGCAAACAGCACAGTGCAGAGACATTGCAAACAGCACAGCACAGTGTAGAGACATTGCAAACAGCACAGCACAGTGTAGAGACATTGCAAACAGCACAGCACAGTGCAGAGACATTGCAAACAGCACAGCACAGTGTAGAGACATTGCAAACAGCACAGCACAGTGTAGAGACATTGCAAACAGCACAGTGCAGAGACATTGCAAACAGCACAGCACAGTGCAGAGACATTGCAAACAGGACAGGACAGCACAGCGTAGAGACAGTGCAAACAGCACAGTGTAGAGACATTGCAAACAGCACAGCACAGTGTAGAGACATTGCAAACAGCACAGTGCAGAGACATCGCAAACACACAAAAGCAGTAAACAGCACAGCACAGCACAGCACAGCAGCATACAATAAAGAATAAAGATATTGAAGAGACTGAGAAATGCTGCTCTAGGAGGGAGGAGGGAGGGTGTGTGTGTGAGAGGAGGAGGGTGGGAGGGTGTGTGAGAGGGAGGTGTGTGAGAGGGAGGAGGGTGGGAGGGTGTGTGGGAGGGAGGTTGTGTGAGAGAAGGAGGAGGGAGGAGGGAGTGGGTGTGTGGAAGGGAGGAGAGGGTGGGTGTGTGGGAGGGAGGGTGTGTGAGAGAGAGAGGAGGAGGGAGGGTGGGTGTGTGGGAGGAGGGTGTGTGAGAGGAGGAGGAGTAGGGAGGGTGGGTGTGTGTGAGGAGGTTGTGTGAGACAGGAGGAGGGAGAGAGGTGTGTGTGTGGGAGGGAGGAGGGTGGGATGGTGTGTGAGAAGGTGGGTGTGTGGGAGGGAGGAGGGTAGGAGGTGTGTGTGGGAGGAGGTTGTGTGAGAAGGAGGAGAGGAGAGAGGGTGGGTGTGTGGGAGGAGGAGGGTGGGATGGTGTGTGAGAGGTAGGGTGTGTGAGAGGGAGGAGGAGTAGAGGAGGGTGGGTGTGTGGGAGGAGGTTGTGTGAGAAGGAGGAGGGAGGAGGGTGGGTGTGTGTGGAGGGAGGAGGGTGGGATGGTGTGTGAGAGGGAGGGTGTGTGAGAGGGAGGAGGAGTAGGAGAGGGTGGGTGTGTGGGAGGGAGGTTGTGTGAGAAGGAGGAGGAGGAGAGGTGGGTGTGTGGGAGGAGGAGGGTGGGATGGTGTGAGAGAGGAGGTGTGTGAGAGGGAGGAGGGAGTAGGGAGGGTGGGTGTGTGGGAGGGAGTGTGTGAGAGGGAGGAGGAGGGAGGTGGGTGTGGGAGGGAGTATGGAGAGGTGGGTGTGGGAGGAGGGTGTGTGAGAGGAGGAGGAGGAGGGAGGGTGGGTGTGTGAGAGGGATGAGGAGGAGGAAGGAGGGAGGAGGACGGTGGGTGGGTGTGTGTGGCTCACCTCTGGCCGGTGGAGCAGGAAGGCTATAGCCCAGCACAGCCAGGCTGCGGTGGTCTCAGTGCCTCCGATGAACAGGTCCACGATGCTCATGTGGATGTGCTGCTCTGTCACTCGCTCCTGGCTCTCCATCACCACCGCAGGCTGTGACAGGGACTGCAGCAGGGCATCGGTGATGTCAGCTACATCATTATACCCAGCCCTGTCCTAAATCGCAATACAGTGAGTTAGAATACCATAAACACAACACGATACAATACAATGAGATAAAACACAGTACAACATACACATACAATACAACACAGCAGTGTGTGTGTAGAAGAGCAGCTGTATGTGTGTGTGTGTGTGTATGTGTGTGTGTGTGTGTGCATGCGTGCGTGCGTGCGTGCATGCGTGTGTGCGTGTGTCTCTCACCTTGTGCTGCTGGGTCTGATTGCTCACCTTGTGCTGCTGGGTGTGATTGCTCACCTTGTGCTGCTGGATGTGATTGCTCATCTTGTGCTGCTGGATGTGATTGCTCATCTTGTGCTGCTGGATGTGATTGCTCATCTTGTGCTGCTGGGTGTGATTGCTCATCTTGTGCTGCTGGATGTGATTGCTCACCTTGTGCTGCTGGGTGTGATTGCTCACCTTGTGCTGCTGGATGTGATTGCTCTCCTTGTGCTGCTGGATGTGATTGCTCATCTTGTGCTGCTGGATGTGATTGCTCACAATCTCGTCTCTGCGGCTCACAGCTTGCAGCAGCCTGGAGAATGTAGGGTTCGGAAGCTTCTGATTAAACAACCAGGGGAGAGAAATGAATAACAACAAGAGCAAATGAATGAGAACGATACTGCTACTACGACTACTACGACTACTACGACTACTACTACTACTACTAATAATAATAATAATAATAATAATAATATCATATTTCATATGATAATAATATCATATTTCATATGATATTTTAATTCATTTTAAATCAATTGATGACTTCCAGGCAAAACAGTAGTCCTGCAGTGAGTGTGTGTGTAGCAGTGGAGTGACTCTTCCTCACAGTGAGTGTGTGTGTAGCAGTGGAGTGACTCTTCCTCGCAGTGAGTGTGTGTGTAGCAGTGGAGTGACTCTTCCTCTCAGTGTGTGTAGAGGTGGAGTGACTCTTCCTTGCAGTGAGTGTGTGTGTAGCAGTGGAGTGACTCTTCCTCGCAGTGAGTGTGTGTGTAGCAGTGGAGTGACTCTTCCTCGCAGTGAGTGTGTGTGTAGCAGTGGAGTGACTCTTCCTCTCAGTGTGTGTAGAGGTGGAGTGACTCTTCCTTGCAGTGAGTGTGTGTGTAGCAGTGGAGTGACTCTTCCTCGCAGTGAGTGTGTGTGTAGCAGTGGAGTGACTCTTCCTCGCAGTGAGTGTGTGTGTAGCAGTGGAGTGACTCTTCCTCAGTGAGTGAGTGTGTGTGTAGCAGTGGAGTGACCCTTCCTCTCAGTGTGTGTAGAGGTGGAGTGACCCTTCCTCTCAGTGTGTGTAGAGGTGGAGTGACTCTTCCTCTCAGTGTGTGTAGCAGTGGAGTGACTCTTCCTCTCAGTGTGTGTAGCAGTGGAGTGACTCTTCCTCGCACTGAGTGTGTGTGTAGCAGTGGAGTGACCCTTCCTCTCAGTGTGTGTAGAGGTGGAGTGACTCTTCCTCACAGTGTGTATAGCAGTGGAGTGACTCTTCCTTGCAGTGAGTGTGTGTGTAGCAGTGGAGTGACCCTTCCTCTCAGTGTGTGTAGAGGTGGAGTGACTCTTCCTCGCAGTGAGTGTGTGTGTAGCAGTGGAGTGACTCTTCCTCGCAGTGAGTGTGTGTGTAGCAGTGGAGTGACTCTTCCTCGCAGTGAGTGTGTGTGTAGCAGTGGAGTGACTCTTCCTCTCAGTGTGTGTAGCAGTGGAGTGACTCTTCCTCGCAGTGAGTGTGTGTGTAGCAGTGGAGTGACTCTTCCTCTCAGTGTGTGTAGAGGTGGAGTGACTCTTCCTCTCAGTGAGTGTGTGTGTAGCAGTGGAGTGACTCTTCCTCTCAGTGTGTGTAGTAGCAGTGGAGTGACTCTTCCTCTCAGTGTGTAGTGAGGTGGAGTGACTCTTCCTCTCAGTGAGTGTGTGTGTAGCAGTGGAGTGACTCTTCCTCTCAGTGAGTGTGTGTGTAGCAGTGGAGTGACTCTTCCTCTCAGTGAGTGTGTGTGTAGCAGTGGAGTGACTCTTCGTCTCAGTGAGTGTGTGTGTAGCAGTGGAGTGACCCTTCCTCTCAGTGTGTGTAGAGGTGGAGTGACTCTTCCTCTCAGTGTGTGGAGGTGGAGTGACTCTTCCTCTCTGTGTGTGTAGCAGTGGAGTGACTCTTCCTCTCACTGAGTGTGTGTGTAGCAGTGGAGTGGCTCTTACTCTGAGCAGAGGGAAGGAGTCGAGTGCGTTGATCAGAGGAGACCCCACAGTGCCACAATCTCATTGAGACACAGCAGTGGATACCAACAGAACTCAATGTCCTCCTTCTCAAACTGACAGGGAGCAGAATCAGAGACACAGTCAGAATCAGAGACACAGTCAGAATCAGAGACACAGTCAGAATCAGAGACACAATCAGACACACAGACGTTACTCAACAGTCAGTCAGCATGGCCACCTCCTCCCTCCCCTCTCCTCTCTCTCCTCTCTCTCTATTCTCTCTCTCCTCTCTGACTCTCACCCGGGTTCCGAAGGTGAGGGTGCAGATGATGTTGCAGGAGCACATGGAGAAATCAGAGGACAGGTCCACTGCGCGGCCAGCATGGAGGACAACTCCTGGAGACAGGGGAGGGACAGAGAGGGAGGGAGGGAGACAAGAGGATGGAGGAGGGAAGAGGGACAGGGAGAGGGACAGGAGGGAGGAAGTGGGGAGTTTATTTTAGTATTATTGATATTATATTATAATGATAAATATGGGCCACAGACTGAAAAACTTTGCTGATCACTGGTTAAGATAAACTGACTACACAGAGTTTCATTCTCTATCACTCTCGCTCTGCCTCTCTCTCCCCCTCTACTCTCTCCTCTTCACTCTCCTCTTTCACTGCTCTCTCCCTCACTCTCCTCTTCACTCCCCTCTCTCCTCTTCACTCCCTCTCTCTCCTCTCCTCTCTCTCTCACTGTCTCCCTCTTCACTCTCTCTCACTCTCTCACTCCCCTCCTCTCTCTCTCACTCTCCTCTCTCTCCTCACTCTCCCTCTTCTCATTCCCTCTCCCTCTTTCACTGCTCTCTCCCTCACTCTCTCCTCTTCCTCTCCTCTTCCTCACACTCTCTCTCTCTTCACTCCCCTCTTCACTCTCCCTCTTTCACACTGCTCGCTCTCTCCCTCACTCTCTCACTCTTCACTCCCCTCTCTCCCTCTTTCACACTCTGCTCTCTCCCTCACACTCTCCCTCACTCTGACCTGACTCAGTTGTCTAGCTTCTCTGGTCACCACACTCTCCAGGTTTGTGGCTCGGCAGCGCTGCAGTGCGCCGTGGACCAGCCTTCTCTGAGCTCGCCACAAGGGGGAGTAATCACCCAGGGACAGGTCCTTCCCTCCGAACGAGATGCACTCCGCTGAAACACAGCAATGTACAAGACCCTACACTGAGACACACAGCAATGCACAGACCCTACACTGAGACACACAGCAATGCACAGACCCTACACTGAGACACACAGCAATGCACACAAGACCCTACACTGAGACACACAGCAATGCACAGACCCTACACTGAGACACACAGCAATGCACAGACCCTACACTGAGACACACAGCAATGCATAGACCCTACACTGAGACACACAGCAATGCACAGACCCTACACTGAGACACACAGCAATGCACAGACCCTACACTGAGACACACAGCAATGCACAGACCCTACACTGAGACACACAGCAATGCACAGACCCTACACTGAGACACACAGCAATGCACAGACCCTACACTGAGACACACAGCAATGCACAAGACCCTACACTGAGACACACAGCAATGCACAAGACCCTACACTGAGACACACAGCAATGCACAGACCCTACACTGAGACACACAGCAATGCACAAGACCCTACACTGAGACACAAAGCAATGCACAAGACCCTACACTGATGCATTACCAGAGTTAACCCTAGTTTTCCCTGTTTATTAATATGCTTTACCATACCTCACTGGTCTTTACAATGCTTGCCTATGCTTTACCTCATTGTGCTTCATTGCACTTTGCTTTCATTAAGGGACATTTTCATAAGGGACAGTGTATGGAACACTGTCTGTCTGTAGTGACCAACGGCTCAACATGAACACACACCTCTGTTGATTTCCAGGTGGTGTGGATCATTTACTGGACTTGACCACAAGAAACAATCGTCTTTGCTGAAGGTACAGTCACAATGCAGCACAACGAATACGCTGTGAGTGCATTCTGACACACCGGATTGAATTTGTGTTGGTGATTGCCTGGATCACGAGCGCTATATTAATACTGCAGCGTCAAACTGAGCAGGACTGTGGGACTCTGTCTGTCTGAAATAAACTCTGACCGAATGTAGTAAACCAGCTCATGGAGCACCAAAACCTCTATAATTAAATGCGCAGTCCAGTGATGCCTCGATAATTCACTGTTTTATAAATGCGCAGTCCAGTGATGCCTCGATAATTCACTGTTTTATAAATGCGCAGTCCAGTGATGCCTCGATAAGTCACTGTTTTATAAATGCGCAGTCCAGTGATGCCTCGATAATTCACTGTTTTATCATTTTAAAAAAAATCGTGAAAAAGGGAGTTCGTTCAAATCCCTTGTTCAGTAAAGCGGCCTTTGTTTCAGCTTTAGTACCCTTTACAATGTTCACTCTACTGAATGGAACCACAGTCGCAATAAAACTCAGAATCATCTGATTAACAAATACATCTCCCCGTT
Organism: Acipenser oxyrinchus oxyrinchus; assembly: GCA_030684275.1. Classification (NCBI taxonomy): domain Eukaryota; kingdom Metazoa; phylum Chordata; class Actinopteri; order Acipenseriformes; family Acipenseridae; genus Acipenser; species Acipenser oxyrinchus. Next base: position 6,241,199 of record CM060278.1, on the reverse strand, counting down.
TATTTACTATATCGTTTATATCAACAGTTTGGGACTGACTGCTGGTTTAGGTCAGAATAGCAAACAGTAATTCTTCAAACTTTTAATTACAAGTGTTTGGATGCACAAAATCAAATGACAGTATTGGGGAATATCTTCAGAAACACTCGTATTCGCTTTCAAAACAGTCTGCAGTGTAAGTGTTTATCACGTTACCATTTACTTCCCATCTCAGCTTAATTACACGTGAAACTTAAAATGTTTACAATAGCAAAACAATAACCTCGTGATAACCCTAATAATTATTAACATGATAAACTTGTTATTAAAGCCAGCACGCACATGTCCCAAAGGGACTCGGTATAGCATTCTGTGTTTTCTTCCTTCGTTTTTCTTTTGCAAGTAGGAAATGTATCAATTATTGAAGAAAAAAATTCAATTCAAGATGATTATTTTCTTGTACTTTTATTTTCGACCTTGGCACCCCCATGACCCTGAGACGTATCCCCGGTTGAAACCCCTGCAGTAAAGTATAGCACGTGTACAATCCACTGACAACAGTTTCAGTGTGAGTTCTCGTGTGAATCCCCTCTCCTCCCTACCTGTATAAGAGTGCGGGCGTCCAGCGAAGTGGGACCATTTCTTCAGCAGAGCTTCACGGATCAGTTCAATGCTGTTCAACACCACGATATCTGCACAGAAACACACACGCTGCAGTACCGGCCGCGTACCACTAGAGGGAGCGTCAGGATTTCACAGATCAATGTCATCACGCACATACTCCACACGCACATAACAATTTAACAACGTTTACGGCGAGAAGAGGCCATTCGGCGCATCAGAGCTCGTCCGGTTCTCAGTAGCTGATTCATCTACAAACTTTGTCAAGTCGGGTCTTGAAGATCCCAGTGATTCTGCCTCAACAACATGACTAGGCCTGTGTGAAGAAGTGTCTCCTCCGCTCTGTCCTAAATCTACCAGACCCCGATCAGCACTGAGCTTGTACTGCTAATGTTACCTCCGGTCAGGCAGCCCAAGATTAGTGCTAATCAGGGTCTGTGAAAGCAAATGAAAATGTCTAACTGTGTTATAGTTTATTTTGTTAGTTTAATGAGAGACAGCAGTGTACCGTAAACTCTAGTAATACAATTCGATGTTCATTTATAAGTAAACGTATGTAATAATAATAATAATAATAATAATAATAATAATAATAATAATAATAATAATAATAATAATATAATAATACATTGTATATTAATCTGTTTCGTGATTAACAATCAATAATACATAAACTATTTATAATAATAATAATAATAATAATAATAATAATAATAATGTACCAGTGTTTCCGCTGCGCAGCCGGTAGATGTCGCCGTACCGCCGCGCCAGTCTGTTGAGATGCTCCGGCAGGTCTCTTCGCCCCAGATCGAGCAGGTTGCCGAGACCGGGCAGAGCCCACGGTCCGGGCATGCGGGCTGCTGGAGAGGCGGCGCAGGGGATGGGCAGAGTCTTCCCGACACCCCGCCGAAGAACCAAGCTGAGAAAGAGCGCTGAGCCCAGGACGAGGAGAGCGAGGGACACCAGCATCGCTGCGGGACTGGGAGGGAGAGTGAGAGCGACTGTGTGTGTGTGTGTGTAATACCGGCTGGGACGGTTTGTATTAAAGTTTGCTTGTGCGCCTGTGTATCTCTCTGTCTGTCAGTCTATCCCTGTATTACTGGGCGTCTATCAGTCTGTCTGCGTGGCTGTCTAACTCTGTCTGTTGCAGATTGTGTGTCTTTTCAAGGGCTGATGTTTGAGGGGCGTTCCTCGGCTGCACGACCCTGAGAATGTTTCTGTTCCTGGAACGTTCGGCGACCATCCTAAATAGTTTACTTTAAATCACCAGATGTTCCCGGGAACACAGACCCGACACGATGTATTACACGTGAAACATATATTAGTGTTAGGAATTAAGCAACTACTTTGCTTTTACTATGGGGAAAAAGTAAATATTAATTTTTTTACTGATTAGCATAATACCATGACTAAAGAAAAATAACAAATTTTATCAGGGTTCATAAACTTTTTTGAGATTAGGCACCCTGATGAGGACGCCCCAGTGTTTTTGATCCCTCAGTGAGAGAGGGTGCTCGTTTGTATCACTGCTTTCATTATGTTCAGTGTCTTTACTCGGGCGTTTGAGAAACTGATTCAGACCTGAACTCAGCGCTACACTGTGACTGTTCATACCTGAACTCAGTGCTACACTGTGACTGTTCAGACCTGAACTCAGCGCTACACTGTGACTGTTCAGATCTGAACTCAGTGCTACACTGTGACTGTTCAGATCTGAACTCAGTGCTACACTGTGACTGTTCATACCTGAACTCAGGGCTACACTGTGACTGTTCAGACCTGAACTCAGCTACACTGTGATTGTTCAGATCTGAACTCAGCAGGCAGCGTTGCTTCATCAGGGTCATTCAGGAGATATTTTATTCTGAGGTCCTGCGTTGAAACACAGCCTTGAAACACAGAGATGTTTGTTTTGACAGCTACACTTGCTGATCCAGCTATGCTGGGTTATATTACTGTGAGAAGGGTAAGATAACACTGGAGCAGTGATTATTGAGCACTCCACTGTGAACTGACATTCTGAACTCATTCACAATGTGCTATCAACACAGACCCTCCGACCACAACAGCACACCATCCATCAGCCATCTTTACACAACATTGATTTATTTAGAACTGAGCTCAGCTGGCTGCGTGCCCTCCCTCAGGGTCCATCCCTAAGAGATATTTTATTCTGGGTGCTCCTTGCAGTCCAGGGCAGGCTTGAGGCATGGAGACTGAACTGCTCCCTCCCTCCCTCACCCCCTAAGAGAAAGGGTAAGCTAACCCTGCAGTCCAGGGCAGACTTGAGGCATGGAGACTGAACTGTCTCCACTAGGCTCTCCCTCACCCCCTAAGAGAAAGGGTGCTCCCTGCAGTCCAGGGCAGGCTTGAGGCATGGAGACTGAACTGCTCCCTCCCTCCCTCACCCCCTAAGAGAAAGGGTGCTCCCTGCAGTCCAGGGCAGACTTGAGGCATGGAGACTGAACTGCTCCCTCCCTCCCTCACCCCCTAAGAGAAAGGGTGCTCCCTGCAGTCCAGGGCAGGCTTGAGGCATGGAGACTGAACTGCTCCCTCCCTCCCTCACCCCCTAAGAGAAAGGGTGCTCCCTGCAGTCCAGGGCAGGCTTGAGGCACGGAGACTGAACTGCTCCCTCACTTATCTCTAAATATACGCAAAAATAATAAATACAAACATGTGTTTCCAAACCTGTTTTATTGTCAATGTTGTTATAAGACAGGCAGCCCCTTCTTGTATTACAGGCTAGCTGAGCTGAATCTACAGAGTGGTGCTGATTTCTTTTAAAACACTGAATAGACCCTAATAAAAGTTTTCCACAGTCACTTCCCACATGCGTTCCCTATGGTTATACATGCATTTACCAGTTTGCATTGTTTTTAACATGCTTTACAATAGCTCTTAGTGCTTTACCATGCTTTCACTGTGCTTAATTACACATTGCTGTGCTTTTACTATGGGAAGCTTAACTAGGTAACTTTACCATGCATTCACTGTGTTTATAACACTCTTGTGCTTTTTACTGTGGGAAACTCTTACAAGGATACCCGTTTGTAATCCAAGGAATTGACATTTAAATCGTACACGCAAACAAGCAGGTTCTCTCTTCAGTGTCTCACCTCTTCACCTTATAAAAATCCTTCAGAACTCTCACAGCACACATGCATTCCAGTGTCAGAACTCTCAGGAGCTGCTCTGATCAGTCTGTGTTGCTCTGGATGTGAGTTCAGGAGCTGCTCTGATCAGTCTGTGTTGCTCTGGATGTGAGTTCAGGAGCTGCTCTGATCAGTCTGTGTTGCTCTGGCTGTGAGTTCAGGAGCTGCTCTGATCAGTCTGTGTTGCTCTGGCTGTGAGCTCATGAGCTGCTCTGATCAGTCTGTGTTGCTCTGGATGTGAGTTCAGGAGCTGCTCTGATCAGTCTGTGTTGCTCTGGCTGTGAGTTCAGGAGCTGCTCTGATCAGTCTGTGTTGCTCTGGCTGTGAGTTCAGGAGCTGCTCTGATCAGTCTGTGTTGCTCTGGCTGTGAGTTCAGGAGCTGCTCTGATCAGTCTGTGTTGCTCTGGCTGTGAGTTCAGGAGCTGCTCTGATCAGTCTGTGTTGCTCTGGATGTGAGTTCAGGAGCTGCTCTGATCAGTCTGTGTTGCTCTGGCTGTGAGTTCAGGAGCTGCTCTGATCAGTCTGTGTTGCTCTGGCTGTGAGTTCAGGAGCTGCTCTGATCAGTCTGTGTTGCTCTGGCTGTGAGTTCAGGAGCTGCTCTGATCAGTCTGTGTTGCTCTGGCTGTGAGTTCAGGAGCTGCTCTGATCAGTCTGTGTTGCTCTGGCTGTGAGTTCAGGAGCTGCTCTGATCAGTCTGTGTTGCTCTGGCTGTGAGTTCAGGAGCTGCTCTGATCAGTCTGTGTTGCTCTGGCTGTGAGTTCAGGAGCTGCTCTGATCAGTCTGTGTTGCTCTGGCTGTGAGTTCAGGAGCTGCTCTGATCAGTCTGTGTTGCTCTGGCTGTGAGTTCAGGAGCTGCTCTGATCAGTCTGTGTTGCTCTGGCTGTGAGTTCAGGAGCTGCTCTGATCAGTCTGTGTTGCTCTGGCTGGGAGTTCAGGAGCTGCTCTGATCAGTCTGTGTTGCTCTGGCTGGGTGTTCAGGAGCTGCTTTGATCAGTCTGTGTTGCTCTGGCTGGGAGTTCAGGAGCTGCTCTGATCAGTCTGTGTTGCTCTGGCTGGGAGTTCAGGAGCTGCTCTGATCAGTCTGTGTTGCTCTGGCTGGGAGTTCAGGAGCTGCTCTTCAGTTCTAGTTCTCTGCCGTAGACGTGTAATGCAGGCTAGATCAGCCAAAGAGTCTTTACAGAAGTAAGAGCCAGCGCCATCTAGTGAGCTGCCACTTTGGATCAAGTTGGTTTTGCTGGCAATACACTGGCTGTGCACTAGATGGTGCTGGCTCGTAATATAAGACAGTTTGGCCTATCTAGCCTACAATACAGTACATATGTGTAGTACTGAAGATCAGCTCCTGAACTCAAAGCACCTTCACACAGACTTATCAAATATGAAAACACACAGCATTTGAGTGATGGGAATAATTGCACAAAGCAGCACTCGATTGACTGCTCACATCATACTGAGGTCAGGGGCAGTGAAAGAACTAGAAAACGGGTTCAAAACAAACAGCACTCATTGTTATCATTTTAAAATAAGGGCAGCATTCACCATTTTTAAGGAATGGTTTCTTTAGGGAATGTTTTTTAAGGAATGATTTATTTTTAAAAGTGACTCCAAATATTCTCTCAGGTGTAACAGTGCTTTGAAAAATGAGAAAAAATAATAATCTAACAGCTGAAAAAGGTAAAAGTGCAAACTTGACTAATTAATTAAAACACTCCTCAAAAAATCCTGAACGTTCTGTGAGCAAACATCCCAAACAGCAATAGTGTATAAAATACATCAAACTGCAGGAAAACTGTCCTCTGTTACAATAAGTTACATAGTGTGGTCTCGCCAGCATTGCCCTGGTACAGCACAGCGAGGCTCTGCCCAGCACACAGCAGGCAATGCCAGCGCACTATACTTTCTATAGACACCATGCTGGGTAGCTGCTGTAGTTCTGTACAGGGTGTTATAGTGTTATATAGACACCATGTTGGGTAGCTGCTGTAGTTCTGTACAGGGTGTTATAGTGTTATATAGACACCATGCTGGGTAGCTGCTGTAGTTCTGTACAGGGTGTTATATAGACACCATGCTGGGTAGCTGCTGTAGTTCTGTACAGGGTGTTATATAGACACCATGCTGGGTAGCTGCTGTAGTTCTGTACAGGGTGTTATATAGACACCATGCTGGGTAGCTGCTGTAGTTCTGTACAGGGTGTTATATAGACACCATGCTGGGTAGCTGCTGTAGTTCTGTACAGGGTGTTATAGTGTTATATAGTGTGGTCCCTCCAGCACTGTTCTGAGTACAGTACCATGTTTGGTAGCTGCTGTAGTCAGTCCCCAGTTTTTTTCTTTATTTTTTCACTCAAAAGAAACTTCGCTGGCCCAGAATCCTCCACACTGCTGGTGGTCGACTCCCAAGGTCAAAGTTCAGGAATATGGGGGCCATGATGGGGCCAGGCTGTGTGATGTAACTTCCTGAGAACTCTGGAAAGGAGAGGAAGGGGCTGGGTGCTCTGATTGGCTGGGCAGAGGGTTCCGAGGCTGGGGTGGGCGGGTCCCTGGGGGCGTGGCTGTGAGGAGAGCTGAGATTGGTCGATGGTGGTGGTTGCCGTGTCGTCGGCCCCTCTCCTTCGATTGGCTCGTCTGTGGTCAGAGTCTTGCGCAGTTTAGCCGGGCATTCTGAAACCAAACCTATGAACAGTTTTACATAATAAAAACCCATCCTGCTTGTTGTTGCTTTAGAATTATAAACACCCCAAACTGCTCTCTGTCCTCTCTGCTGATTTCTCTTTTGTTTGTTTTTTCTACCTTCTGTTTTTTTTTGTACCTGTGAAATATTGGACTTTTATTGTTGTTTTCTATTTTGACTCCTTTTAACTCAAAGCATAGGTAAGCATTGTAAAGCGCAGAGAGGTATGAAGAATAAAAAATATGGCTAACCAATGGTTTGCCCCGCCCCTACCTGCAGCATTCTGTTGGACAGCCCTGTCCTCTCTGTAGCCCCGCCCCTACCTGCAGCACTCTCTTGGGCAGCCCTGCCCTCTCTGTAGCCCCGCCCCTACCTGCAGCATTCTCTTGGGCAGCCCTGTCCTCTCTGTAGCCCCGCCTCTACCTGCAGCATTCTCTTGGGCAGCCCTGTCCTCTCTGTAGCCCCGCCCCTACCTGCAGCACTCTCTTGGGCAGCCCTGTCCTCTCTGTAGCCCTGCCCCGCCCCTACCTGCAGCACTCTTTTGGGCAGCCCTGTCCTCTTGGCCAGCTGCTCCCAGTCCTTCCCGTCAGGGTTGTGCTTCACTGCGAAGTAGGACTCCATGGTGCGCAGCTGGTGGTTCTTGAAGCACGTCCTGATTCGCTTAGTCTTCGACACGGACATGCCCTCCTGCTGCTGCCCAGCCAATTGGGGCTCGGGGCCGCCCAGAAACCCCTCCCCCTCATCCAAGGGAGGGAGGCCTGCGGAGAAACATGGCAGGGCTGGTGTCACAGGAAATCGGAAAACCGTGAAAAAAGTAGACATTGCCTTTACTGCGCAGGCACGAATTCCTCAAATTAAAGGAGGGTTCCCGGCGCAAGTTGGTCTTTTCTATCTGTGAACTTTAAATCGCTGAACACCCTGTATGTCGCTGTTTTTGTTTTAAATTGGTTACCATGCAATTGTAAAATTGGTAAACTTTATCTACTGCCCTGTTTACAAAGGCTGGAAGGTAAAGGAACATTTCTAGACGCCCGGGACTGTATATTATTATTTGTCGTGCTACAAATATTCAAATACAATTAATACATGCATTATTTTGTATATGTGACTAATCATGCATTTATCGTGTGATGTATTTGTATGTGCAATTAGATTCATGTTAAAATGTGTTATCTTTTTATAAAAATTGAACAGGAATTTGTGTGACCCCTTCTCAGTACAGGTCAGTGGAAATGATTTTTTTTTAAAAGTTGTAATATTATACTCTACACATCAATATGAATTATTTTCATCACTATACAACCCACCCCTGCTGAATTATTATTTATTGAACACGACCACAGTAACGGTTAGCACAGCTAAACGTTTACCATAGAACAATGTACTGCAAACTTAATGCTGCATGTTGAAGCAGTGAGATAAGGAGCAGCGTATTAAACATGGTAAATGCACAGGGTAACTAGTGGAAAACTGCAAATTTACCATCATAACTGAAAGCTCTGGAACAGTATTATAGGAACAATATTTTTAAAGCAAAAAGTAAGCGTTTGTCAAGGAGTGATCACACACAAATATAAATTATAACTAAAAATGTTGTTTTGTTGTATATATATATACATATATATATATATACAGTACTGTGCAAAAGTTTTAGGCAGGTGTGAAAAAATGCTGTAAAGTAAGAATGCTTTCAAAAATAGACATGTTAATAGTTTATATTTATCAATTAACAAAATGCAAAGTGAGTGAACAGAAGAAAAATCTAAATCAAATCAATATTTGGTGTGACCACCCTTTGCCTTCAAAACAGCATCAATTCTTCTAGGTACACTTGCACACAGTTTTTGAAGGAACTCGGCAGGTAGGTTGGCCCAAACATCTTGGAGAACTAACCACAGTTCTTCTGTGGATTTAGGCAGCCTCAGTTGCTTCTCTCTCTTCATGTAATCCCAGACAGACTCGATGATGTTGAGATCAGGGCTCTGTGGGGGCCATACCATCACTTCCAGGACTCCTTGTTCTTCTATCAGATGCCTCCCTGATGGTATTGCATGATGGATAAGTATCTGCCTGTACTTTTCAGCATTGAGGAGACCATTAATTCTGACCAAATCCCCAACTCCATTTGCAGAAATGCAGCCCCAAACTTGCAAGGAACCTCCACCATGCTTCACTGTTGCCTGCAGACACTCATTCGTGTACGCTCTCCAGCCCTTCGTGAACAAACTGCCTTCTGCTACAGCCAAATATTTCACATTTTGACTCATCAGTCCAGAGCACCTGCTGCCATTTTCTGCACCCCAGTTCCTGTGTTTTCGTGCATAGTTGAGTCGCTTGGCCTTGTTTCCACGTCGGAGGTATGGCTTTTTGGCCGCAAGTCTTCCATGAAGGCCACTTCTGACCAGACTCCTCGGACAGTAGATGGGTGTACCAGGGTCCCACTGTTTTCTGCCAGTTCTGAGCTGATGGCATTGCTGGACATCTTCCGATTGCGAAGGGAAGTAAGCATGATGTGTCTTTCATCTGCTGCAGTAAGTTTCCTTGGCCGACCACTGCGTCTCGGTCCTCAACGTTGCCCGTTTCTTTGTGCTTCTTCAAAGAGCTTGGACAGCACATCTGGAAACCCCTGTCTGCCTTGAAATTTCTGCCTGGGAGAGACCTTGCTGATGCAGTATAACTACCTTGTGTCTTGTTGCTGTGCTCAGTCTTGCCATGGTGTATGACTTTTGACAGTAAACTGTCTTCAGCAACCTCACCTTGTTAGCTGAGTTTGGCTGTTCCTCACCCAGTTTTATTCCTCCTACACAACTGTTTCTGTTTCAGTTAATGATTGTGTTTAACCTACATATTGAATTGATGATCATTAGCACCTGTTTGGTATAATTGTTTAATCATACATCTGACTATATGCCTACAAAATCCCTGACTTTGTGCAAGTGTGCCTAGAAGAATTGATGCTGTTTTGAAGGCAAAGGGTGGTCACACCAAATATGGATTTGATTTAGATTGTTCTTCTGTTCACTCACTTTGCATTTAGTTAATTGATAAGTATAATCCATTAACATGTCTATTTTTGAAAGCATTCTTACTTTACAGCATTTTTTCACACCTGCCTAAAACTTTTGCACATATATATATATATATATATATATATATATATGAGAGAGAGAGAGAGAGAGAGAGAGAGAGAGAGAGCTAAAAGCATATTTCATTAAATATAGAAATACAGTCATTGTTAAAGAATTTGAAATAAAAAACATATTTGAACAGTGCGATCGATCTCCTGAAGATAAAAAATGAAACATGAATTTACTTTACACCTAGACAGATAAACCAAAAAAAAAATGTTGTTTTTGTATTTGAAAAATAACTAATGACGTTTCGGACCTTTAATGTGAATTGAATTTCCAACGAACCCTCCCTTTAAATTCAGAAATGGCATGTCTCTCCCTCCTTCCCTCTCTCTCACAGTATCGGTCGTCTCTCCCTCCTTCCCCCTCTCACACACTCTCCCAGTCCTTAGTACCTGGCATGTCTCTCCCTCCTTCCTCTCTCTCTCTCTCTCTCTCTCTCTCTCACACTCTCCCAGTCCTCAGTATCTGTCATGTCTCTCCCTCCTTCCCTGTCGCTCTCTCACACACTCTCCCAGTCCTCAGTATCTGTCGTGTCTCTCCCTCCTTCCCTGTCGCTCTCTCACACACTCTCCCAGTCCTCAGTATCTGTCGTGTCTCTCCCTCCTTCCCTGTCTCACTCTCACACTCTCCCAGTCCTCAGTATCTGTCGTGTCTCTCCCTCCTTCCCTCTCTCACACACTCCCAGTCCTCAGTATCTGTCGTGTCTCTCCCTCCTTCCCTGTCTCTCTCTCACACACTCTCCCAGTCCTCAGTATCTGTCATGTCTCTCCCTCCTTCCCTCTCTCACACTCTCCCAGTCCTCAGTATCTGTTGTGTCTCTCCCTCCTTCCCTGTCACTCTCTCACACACTCTCCCAGTCCTCAGTATCTGTCGTGTCTCTCCCTCCTTCCCTGTCACTCTCTCACACTCTCCCAGTCCTCAGTATCTGTCGTGTCTCTCCCTCCTTCCCTGTCCTCTCTCACACACTCTCCCAGTCCTCAGTATCTGTCATGTCTCTCCCTCCTTCCCTCTCTCTCACACTCTCCCAGTCCTCAGTATCTGTCATGTCTCTCCCTCCTTCCCTGTCGCTCTCTCACACACTCCCAGTCCTCAGTATCTGTCGTGTCTCTCCCTCCTTCCCTGTCCCTCTCTCACACTCTCCCAGTCCTCAGTATCTGTCATGTCTCTCCCTCCTTCCCTGTCCCTCTCTCACACTCTCCCAGTCCTCAGTATCTGTTGTGTCTCTCCCTCCTTCCCTCTCTCACGCACTCTCCCAGTCCTCAGTATCTGTCATGTCTCTCCCTCCTTCCCTGTCTCTCTCTCACACACTCTCCCAGTCCTCAGTATCTGTCATGTCTCTCCCTCCTTCCCTCTCTCACACTCTCCCAGTCCTCAGTATCTGTTGTGTCTCTCCCTCCTTCCCTCTCTCACGCACTCTCCCAGTCCTCAGTATCTGTCATGTCTCTCCCTCCTTCCCTGTCTCTCTCTCACACACTCTCCCAGTCCTCAGTATCTGTCGTGTCTCTCCCTCCTTCCCTCTCTCACACACTCCCAGTCCTCAGTATCTGTCGTGTCTCTCCCTCCTTCCCTCTCTCGCACACTCCCAGTCCTCAGTATCTGTCGTGTCTCTCCCTCCTTCCCTGACTCTCTCACACACACTCTCCCAGTCCTCAGTATCTGTCATGTCTCTCCCTCCTTCCCTCTCTCACACTCTCCCAGTCCTCAGTATCTGTCGTGTCTCTCCCTCCTTCCCTCTCTCACACACTCCCAGTCCTCAGTATCTGTCGTGTCTCTCCCTCCTTCCCTCTCTCACACACTCCCAGTCCTCAGTATCTGTCGTGTCTCTCCCTCCTTCCCTCTCTCACACTCTCCCAGTCCTCAGTATCTGTCGTGTCTCTCCCTCCTTCCCTCTCTCTCACACTCTCCCAGTCCTCAGTATCTGTCGTGTCTCTCCCTCCTTCCCTCTCTCACACATCTCCCAGTCCTCAGTATCTGTCGTGTCTCTCCTCCTTCCCTCTCTCACACTCCCAGTCCTCAGTATCTGTCGTGTCTCTCCTCCTTCCCTCTCTCCACACTCCCAGTCCTCAGTATCTGTCGTGTCTCTCCCTCCTTCCCTCTCTCTCACACACTCCCAGTCCTCAGTATCTGTCGTGTCTCTCCCTCCTTCCCTCTCTCACACACTCCCAGTCCTCAGTATCTGTCGTGTCTCTCCCTCCTTCCCTCTCTCACACACTCCCAGTCCTCAGTATCTGTCGTGTCTCTCCCTCCTTCCCTCTCTCACACACTCCCAGTCCTCAGTATCTGTCGTGTCTCTCCCTCCTTCCTCTCTCTCACACACTCCCAGTCCTCAGTATCTGTCGTGTCTCTCCTCCTTCCCTGTCCCTCTCACACACTCTCCCAGTCCTCAGTATCTGTCGTGTCTCTCCCTCCTTCCCTCTCTCACACACTCCCAGTCCTCAGTATCTGTCGTGTCTCTCCCTCCTTCCCTCTCTCACACACTCCCAGTCCTCAGTATCTGTCGTGTCTCTCCCACCTTCCCTGTCGCTCTCTCACACACTCTCCCAGTCCTCGGTATCTGTCGTGTCTCTCCCTCCTTCCCTCTCTCACACACTCCCAGTCCTCAGTATCTGTCGTGTCTCTCCCTCCTTCCCTCTCTCACACACTCCCAGTCCTCAGTATCTGTCGTGTCTCTCCCTCCTTCCCTCTCTCGCACACTCCCAGTCCTCAGTATCTGTCGTGTCTCTCCTCCTTCCCTCTCTCTCACACACTCTCCCAGTCCTCAGTATCTGTCGTGTCTCTCCCTCCTTCCCTGTCGCTCTCTCACACACTCTCCCAGTCCTCAGTATCTGTCGTGTCTCTCCCACCTTCCCTGTCCTCTCTCACACACTCTCCCAGTCCTCAGTATCTGTCGTGTCTCTCCTCCTTCCTCTCTCACACACTCCCAGTCCTCAGTATCTGTCGTGTCTCTCCCTCCTTCCTCTCTCACACACTCCAGTCCTCAGTATCTGTCGTGTCTCTCCCTCCTTCCCTCTCTCACACACTCCCAGTCCTCAGTATCTGTCGTGTCTCTCCCTCCTTCCCTCTCTCGCACACTCCCAGTCCTCAGTATCTGTCGTGTCTCTCCCTCCTTCCCTGACTCTCTCACACACACTCTCCCAGTCCTCCGTATCTGTCGTGTCTCTCCCTCCTTCCCTGTCTCTCTCTCACACACTCTCCCAGTCCTCAGTATCTGTCGTGTCTCTCCCTCCTTCCCTCTCTCACACACTCCCAGTCCTCAGTATCTGTCGTGTCTCTCCCTCCTTCCCTCTCTCACACACTCCCAGTCCTCGGTATCTGTTGTGTCTCTCCCTCCTTCCCTCTCTCACACACTCCCAGTCCTCAGTATCTGTCGTGTCTCTCCCTCCTTCCCTCTCTCACACACTCCCAGTCCTCAGTATCTGTCGTCTCTCCCTCCTTCCCTCTCTCACACACTCCCAGTCCTCAGTACCTGCCGTGTTTCTTTCTGTCTCAGTGGGCGTGGCCCTGCGCTTGCGGAGGCGTGGTTTTGGGGTGTGTCCATGGGTGGAGTGTCTCTGGCAGTATAGGTCACGACCCCTCATGGTGAAGAGGTCGCCGGGTCGCAGCGCGGCTCCGCAGGGCAGGCAAGTGAAGCAGCGCAGGTGAAACACACAGTCCACGCAGCATCACCAGCAGGAGGCGGGAACCCGAGCCCACAGCGAGCACAGCACTGCACACAGAACCGACTGCAGAGAGAGAGAAACAGAGAGTCAAACACAGAGAGAAAAACACAGTCAAACACAGAGAAATACAGAGTCAAACACAGAGAAACACAGAGAGAAACACAGAGAAACACAGAGTCAAACACAGAGTCAAACACAGAGAAACGCAGTCAAACACAGAGTCAAACACAGAGAAACACAGAGTCAGACACAGAGAAACACAGAGTCAGACACAGAGAAACACAGAGTCAAACAGAGTCAAACACAGAGAAACACAGAGTCAAACACAGAGAAACACAGAGAGAAACACAGAGAAACACAGAGTCAAATACAGAGAAACACAGAGAGAAACACAGAGTCAAACACAGAGAAACACAGAGTCAGACACAGAGAAACACAGAGTCAAACACAGAGAAACACAGTCAAATACAGAGAAACACAGAGTCAAATACAGAGAAACACAGAGAGAAACACAGAAACACAGTCAAACACAGAAACACAGTCAAACACAGAAACACAGAGTCAAATACAGTCAAACACAGAGAAACACAGTCAAACACAGAGAGAAACACAGAGAAAACAGTCAAACACAGAGTCAAACAGAGAGAAACACAGAGAGAAACAGTCAAGCACAGAGAAACACTGAGAGAAACACTGAGAGAAACAGAGTCAAACACAGAGAGAAACACAGAGAAACAAATTTCAAGCTGAAATACTGTTTTTGATAAAGAGAGGATCTGTCTCCCCACTCTCCCTGGGTTTACCTGTAGTAGTCCTCCTTGCAGTAGATGGCGCCGTCCTTTGAGAAGCAGGTGAGCTGGGCATCGAGGGCACACTGGCACAGGCTGCAGCGCAGACACCCTGCATGCCACTGCCTGTCCACTGCCAGCAGGAAGTACCGGTCATAGACACGCCCCCCACATCCTGCACAGACCACACACCTCTCCCCCAGCGCCTCCTGCAACACAGCAAACAAAGGGAAAGTCCGGAACAGAACTCAAACACACTCTGAGACACATACGAGACACTCACACACACACAGATACACACACACACACCGAGACACACACTGAGACACACACAAACACACAGAGACACCCACACTGAAGCACACCCACACACACGAGACACACCCACACACCGAGACACCTACACTGAAGCACACACACACACCAAGACACTCACACACACACTGAGACACACACACTGAAGCACACACACACAAGACACTCACACACACACTGAGACACACCCACACACCGAGACACCTACACTGAAGCACACACACACACCAAGACACTCACACACACACTGAGACACACACACTGAAGCACACACACACACAACACTCACACACACACTGAGACACACACACACACCGAGACACCTACACTGAAGAACACACACGCACACAGACACACACACACACAGAGACACACACACCCACACACTGAGACATCCACACTGAAGCACATACACACACACACACCGAGACACTCACACACACACAAACACACAGAGACACACACACAAACACACACCGAGACACGCACGCTGGAGCACACACACACTGAGACACACATCCTGAGACATACACACACACACACACACACCAAGACACACACACTGAGGCACAAATACATAGACAAACTCACTCACAAGCTCAGGTGTGCCTTATTAAACTCCCAGTAAAACTCCAGGAGTGGATCAAACTGCTATGCAATGGGAGTCTTATTTCCATCCCTGCCTTAACTAACATTAGGTAGTCCAAGATTAGTGCTGATTGAGGTAGTGTGAAAGCAGCCAATAGTGAGGTGTGTTCCTTTTATTTTTCAGGGGCTCACAAGATACTGTATAAATCCCTTCCCTTTCAGAGTATCTGCTTTTGAGCCAACTGGGGTTCTGTTTTGAAAGATGATGTATTTCTTTCTAATGTATTCTTTGCTCCTGACCGGCAGCGTGTCAGAAGCAACTCCTATCCTGACCGTGGTGAACTCTGTGTCATGGTGTTCCAGTGAAGAACCCAGGCAGGTACGGTTCTCATTGATTATGATATTCTAGGAGACCCAGAAAAATGAAAAGAAGCAAGCTTGGTTATAATTCTGCATTTAGAATGAACGTTTAAACACATTCTATCATTATTTTAATTTAGAGTGACCAATTTGAGGCTGGGCTGTGTACTCACACTGTGTCCCTGTATCTGTGCAGTGAGGCTGGGCTGTGAACTCACACTGTGTCCCTATATCTGTGCAGTGAGGCTGGGCTGTGAACTCACACTGTGCCCCTATATCTGTGCAGTGAGGCTGGGCTCTGTACTCACACTGTGTCCCTGTATCTGTGCAGTGAGGCTGGGCTCTGTACTCACACTGTGTCCCTGTATCTGTGCAGTGAGGCTGGGCTGTGAACTCACACTGTGCCCCTATATCTGTGCAGTGAGGCTGGGCTCTGTACTCACACTGTGTCCCTGTATCTGTGCAGTGAGGCTGGGCTCTGTACTCACACTGTGTCCCTGTATCTGTGCAGTGAGGCTGGGCTGTGAACTCACACTGTGTCCCTGTATCTGTGCAGTGAGGCTGGGCTCTGTACTCACACTGTGTCCCTGTATCTGTGCAGTGAGGCTGGGCTCTGTACTCACACTGTGTCCCTGTATCTGTGCAGTGAGGCTGGGCTCTGTACTCACACTGTGTCCCTGTATCTGTGCAGTGAGGCTGGGCTCTGTACTCACACTGTGTCCCTGTATCTGTGCAGTGAGGCTGGGCTGTGAACTCACACTGTGTCCCTGTATCTGTGCAGTGAGGCTGGGCTCTGTACTCACACTGTGTCCCTGTATCTGTGCAGTGAGGCTGGGCTCTGTACTCACACTGTGTCCCTGTATCTGTGCAGTGAGGCTGGGCTCTGTACTCACACTGTGTCCCTGTATCTGTGCAGTGAGGCTGGGCTCTGTACTCACACTGTGTCCCTGTATCTGTGCAGTGAGGCTGGGCTCTGTACTCACACTGCCCCTATATCTGTGCAGTGAGGCTGGCTGGGGGTTTGAAAGCCCCTCTGCTCTGTACTCACACGGTGTCCTTGTATCTGTTTGAAAGCCCCTCTGCTCTGGGGGGTTGGTGTCTCAGAGAGGGGGTCTCCTCCAAATCCTTGTAGAAGCATTGCCGTGAAACTGCCACCCTCCGCCATGCTGGGTCAAAGGACACTGTGTGTGTGTGTGTGAGAGAGAGAGAGAGAGAGAGAGAGAGAGAGAGAGAGAGAGAGAGAGAGAGAGAGAGAGAGAGATGATCTGTAGAGATCTGAACGCCAGGGCAGGCACTCAGCCTGACTACCAGGAGACAACCACATATTTGTTCAAAACCCCTATACTCCACACCCATCAACCCATCAGCTCCCACAGAAACAGTTATGCCCGGAGATAAATAAAAATGGGAGACAATTACTGCAGTTCTGTCAAGGCCTGGGCCAGTACATTGTTCACGGTAGGATCCGAGGGGACTCTTTGGGAAGCTACACCTACAGCTTGGCTCTTGGCAGCAGTGTAGTAGATCACACCATTACTGACCTAGACCTTCCTCTATTCATGCATTCACTGTCAGGCCTCAATGCCCTCTGTCAGATCACAGCAAACCACTGCGTAGCAAAACAGCAACACGCAGACACAGCCCAGCAAGCTGAACAACCTCAATCACTCCTACAGATGGACTCCAAACAGTGAAGACCAATACCAGAAAGCAATCGAAAACCCAGAAATCCAGTCATTAATATACACCTTTCTGGTCACCCCATACCCACACAGAAACGAAGGAGTAAATCTGGCTGTACACAATCTGAATAATATATTTAAACAGACAACTTTAAAAATAATGAGGAACACAAAAGAAAAAATTGAAAGAAGACAATTGGTTTGACAAAGATTGAAAGAATATAAGAAAACAACTCCAGCAATTATCAAATCATAAACACAGACAACCAGACAACCAAGAGTTCCACCATAGATACTGTGAGACATTAAATAAACAACCACATCAATAAACAACTGACAGATTTTTGCAGAAGTATCCTGCAAATACAAAGGAAAACTCCAAACAATGCATGCAGGGCTGAATTGGGCCAATACCCAATATTGATTAATATTCAAAAAAGACCAATTACATTTTGGCTTCATCTAAAAGATAGCAACCCAGACTCTTACCACCATAAAGACCTGCAATGCCAAGTGCACAGCACAGAGAAGAGTCCCCTCAGCCAGCTGGTCCTGAAGCTCACTGCACTAACCCACACTAACACCAACCAGCTTCAGGACAGCACCACTCCAACACACACAATCAGAGTAAACCAAATTATAGCACAACACAAACAAGAATATCTCACCCATTGGGGACACACACAAAAACACAAAGCAAACTGGAATGCTATCGGGCCCGAAAAAACACTACACCCAGGCTGAATACCTGACCAGGGTGAAAGACAACAAACAGAGACAGACCTTAACAAAGTACAGGCTCAGTGAGCACAGCCTGGCCATGGAGACCGGCCGACACAGGCAGACATGGCTGCCCAAAGAGGACAGGCTGTGTGATCACTGTCAGCTCAATCAGGTCGAGACAGAGATACACTTTTTACTGCAGTGCACTAAATATAATGAAATAAGGGAAGCCTTCTTCCCAAAAATAAAACATCTCTGCACAGAATTCCCAGACCTGCCAGACCCAGAAAAACTCCCCATCCTCTTAGTAGAGAAGACAAGCTGTGTAAAAGAGGCGGCCCAGCCTAACAGTACATGTCACAGCCTGAGGGACAGAGTGAACACTGAGGCTCCTCACACAGGAGGGAAGACAAAATAGTATAAAATACTATTATAACTGTTATGCTTTGGCAATACTATGTATTGGTCATGACAATAAAGCACTTTGAATTGAATGTAATGTGACACACAGACAGCCTCCAGATTCTGATCCACTCAATAACGTGCTAAAGAATGTCCTTAGCAAGCATCATCACAATCACACAAGCGATTCTGTACATAGATTTAAATGTGTAAGAGTGATCTAGTCTGACACAGACAGCCTCCATACACCCCCAGACTGCTACACTTAATACTTGAGCTTGAGAATGTCCTGACTAAGTTTCATCACAATCAGACAATCGCTTCTCTCAATATATATATATATATATATATGAAAATGCAAGTGTGATATAAAGGGTCTGACACACACACAGTTTCCATTTAGACCAAGTTTCATCACACATGAATAAAAGGTCCCCTAAATAAACAGTTGTAGTCAAAAGTTTGCACACACGATGGAAATGTATAATTTCTAGAACTTTATCAAAAACAAAGAATTATAGGAAAAATCTTGTGTAGCAAAAGTTTTGCTTTTGTGGATGAGGAAAAACGTTACAAGAAATAGATTATAATTATTACAATTATTTATTTCAGCAATTTTTTTGCAAAACTCCTAAAATGCTAATTCAAAAGCATTCATACCCTGATGAGGAAAATGAAATGTACAGCTAGTTGAGGCACCTTTAACAATAATAACCTCTTTTATAGGATATTTGTCAATAATCTTTAGCATGATTCTTTAGTGATCTTTTTTTACCGTTCTTCAACGCAAAATTGTTCCAGTTTATTCAAATTCTGAAGAGTTCTCTTGTGCACAGCCGTCTTCGACTCCTACCAAAGATTCTCAATCGGATTTAGATCGGGACTTTGACTAGGCCATTCCAGAACCTTGATTTTATTCTTCTTTAACCATTCTGAAGTAGATTTTGATGAGTGCTTTGGATCTTGTTGTGTTGGAACATCCAGTTGTGCTTTAAACCAAGTTTTGTAGTGGAGGGTTTCAGATGATTGGCCAATATCTTTTGGTATGCTGTGGAATCCATTTTACCATGTATTGGAACTATATGTCCTGTGCCATTAGAGGAAAAACAGCCCCATAGAAGGATATTACCACCTCCATGCTTGACAGTAGGTATGGTGTTCTTTTCTTTGTATGCCTCACCAGACTTTCTCCAAACTTAACGACTATCAGCGTGACCAAATAGCTTGATTTTTGTTTCACCACTCCACAAAACCTTTGACCAGAACTCATATCCATCATTCAAATGCCATTTTGCAAACTTTTAAGCGATTGTCCTTGTGATGTTTTCCTAAGAGTGCCTTTTTCCTTGGCCTGTGACCATTGAGACCTTCACCATGCAATCCTTGATCTATGGTTGAAATGGAAACCCCAGTCCCACTTGCAGCCAATTCACTCTGAATATCTTTGGCAGTCAATCTTGGATTGTTATTAACCTTCCTCACAATTCTTCTTCTTTTTTTTTGGTGAAACAACCTTCTTTCTTCCAGACTGAGGGAGCGTTGTGACAGTACCATGAGTCTTGTACTTCTTGATAATAGAAACAGTAGTTGAAATTAGGATACTCAAATGCTTGGAATTATTCTTCTATCCTTCTCCAGCTTTATGACAATAAATAATTTTCTGCCTGTTTCAGATAGCTCTTTACTTTTTCCCATATTGACTTATTGGTAATGACAGCAATCATCCTATGCCCAACCCTTTTATACTCTCTAAGAATGTTCTTGATTAGCCAGTGTATAGGTAACAGGCTCAGGTGTGTCTTTTTAAGCTCATAGTAAAACCAGGAATGGAGCAAACCACTATGCAATGGGAGTCTTATTTCCTACCCCTCTCTGAGATCTACTAATAAGATCCTCTTGGGAACTCCAGCATGGAACAGCTACGATGCATGGCGCATTTAGTTCTGAGCTCCTTCACTGTGGAACTCCAGGTTATATTCGGAAAGTCGAACACAACTTTTAAAGGTACAGAACTTTTCTTGATCTGGCCTTTTACCAGCAGTTCATAGCTTATTTTCAGTTTGTTTTTATTACATCATAATACAACATGCACAGTATCAGATTACATGAAGCACTATGTGAATGGTTAATATGTTGAAAATCATCTCTGAAGAGAAACTGCCTTACCTTGAGCGGGTTTCTGCAGGAGACAGGTCTGGAGTCCAGTCTGAAGAAGCCTCTTTCTCTCTCTCTCTCTTCTTCGCTGAGTGCAGGTGTGTTTGTGTCTCACCTGTTTGATCTGCTTGTGAGGGAGAGGAAGGGAGGTGCAGGAGAGGTGCAGCTGATTCGAGGGGGTTCGATTGGGGAGGGCTCATGTCTATTCCTCTGTGGTTGCTCTCTGCTAGATAATGAGATCGTGTCTTCCTGCAGTAAAATAATTGACTGCAGGGACCAATTTAAAATATATTGGAAATTAATGAGCAGGATTCACACACACAGACACATAGAAACACAGTCAGACACACATACACACAGAGACAGACATACTGATATACACACAGACTGAAATGTAGAGATACATACATACACAGACACACACGCTGCAGTTACACCCAACTTTGGTGTATGTAAACAAACTGGAAAGCCAACAAGGTCTCATTATGGATGGAGTTCAGACTCACAGAAGGTTGACCCGTGAATGCTGTCTGCAGTAAAATGCAGGAACCAAGACAGAAAGGGATCATATTTTAGTGCAATGGAGCTTGGGAGCCCAGAAGGCTGGACTTTGTAACCAGTGTGACAGAAAGTAGAGAGACTGAACAAGAAACACACTTCATCCTCCACCGAACAAAACACACAGACAGTGGAGAGACTGAATCAGAGACACACTTCATCCTCCACTGAACAAAACACACAGACAGTGGAGAAACTGAATCAGAGACACACTTCACACTCCACTGAACAAAACACACAGACAGTGGAGAGACTGAATCAGAGACACACTTCATCCTCCACTGAACAAAACACACAGACAGTGGAGAAACTGAATCAGAGACACACTTCACACTCCACTGAACAAAACACACAGACAGTGGAGAGACTGAATCAGACACACACTTCATCCTCCACTGAACAAAACACACAGACAGTGGAGAGACTGAATCAGAGACACACTTCATCCTCCACTGAACAAAACACACAGACAGTAGAGAGACTGAATCAGAGACACACTTCATCCTCCACTGAACAAAACACACAGACAGTGGAGAGACTGAATCAGAGACACACTTCATCCTCCACTGAACAAAACAGAGTGGAGACTGAATCAGAGACACACTTCACCCTCCACTGAACAAAACACACAGACAGTGGAGAGACTGAATCAGAGACACACTTCATCCTCCACTGAACAAAACACACAGACAGTAGAGAGACTGAATCAGAGACACACTTCATCCTCCACTGTACAAGTGCAGAGTAGAGGCCTGTCAATACATTCAACACGTCTGCTCTGTTCAAACTGGAATTTTTGTATACATGTTTGATATATGTATAGATCAATATAGACATTTTTGAAAACATATTTCAGTACATTTGATGCACTAACTTTGCCAATGCTTGTATGACTTGTCATGCCAATGAAGCCCATTCTGAATTTCAATGCAAGAGAGAGATTCGAGGGAAATGTGACTTGGCAGAAAAGATAATTGGCCCCAGGGGAACGGCTTGTTTTGTGCTTGTTGGAGTCACCTGTTTTTTTCAAACCGTCCCAGACCACAAACCCCAAGGAGTAATTATGCATAGAGTTCTTTACAGTGCAATCAAGTTCACTGTCTATAAACCCCCACCCAACCCCCTCCACACACACAGACCAATATACACACACTATCACTCACAGACCAATATACACACACTATCACACACAGACCAATATACACACACTCACACACAGACCAATATACACACACTATCACACACAGAGCAATATACACACACTATCACACACAGAGCAATATACACACACTATCACACACAGACCAATATACACACACAGACCAATATACACACACTATCACACACAGACCAATATACACACACTATCACACACAGACCAATATACACACACTATCACACACAGACCAATATACACACAATATCACTCACAGACTAATACAGACACGCAATCCAAAGACACTGAGTTCAGGAGCTGCTCTTCAGTTCTAGTTGCCTACCACAGACACCATGTAATACAGGCTAGATCAGGTAAAGTGTCCATCAGTCAGTGTATTCCAGAAAGAAACAAAACTAGTGTTACTTTCCTAAAGACACTTTAGTCTACAACATTAAATATAAGGGGACAATAATAATATACAGTATATATATATATATATATATATATATATATATATATATATATATATATATATATATATATATATATTTTTTAAAGGATGATGCTTGGATTAAATTAGCAAAAATGTAAAAGTGTGTTATGGATGGGATTCAAACACATCAAAAACTTTAATGTGGCAACAGACAAGTTCTACAGATATCTCCCCACTGAGGCAGAGGTAAAACTGGTTTCAGTTTTGGTCATCACTTGTAGGCAAAATTCCATCTTAGACCCCCCTGTCCTTTGAATGTTTGCATTATTTATTTATTTTTTAAAGCAAGCTACCTTATGATTTCATCACCAAGTCACTTGAAAATATTTTACATAATTGCAAAATGATGGTGCCACCAGCCTTGAAACAGGAAGACTGAGGTGGTGGGGCAGTTATTGCCTGTTTCATCCCACTGAGACCCCTTACTCACTGAATGGGTGAAACTGCTGTGTAATTGGGGTCTTACTTCCATCCCAGGATTTTGGACCAGTCACTGCTGCAGGTTTGTTTTAGTGTAATACAAAGAACAGTGGTGACTTCAATCTGCTTCTTAAGCAGATCCCAACACGAGCTGCTCCGGCAGACAGGGGAATAAAGAAGGGGTTCGTTGTAAACCATTTTAACACTAATCAGACCCTTGGGACAAGGGAGAGGGGATCACACCTCAAGACTGAGTAATTATTCTACAGGGAGGGGAGGGGTCCAGACAAGCTTCGAGTCCAGTTGCACCCTCTCATACAGAGACAGACAGCTAATTGCTAATTATATCACAGGCCCTCAGACCCCACTGCATTCTAAATGAGACCTTAGAGAGAAAGAGAGACAAGCAGGATGAGGCAGATCTTGACAAAAATACATGGTTTCCAACCCCAGTATAGCAAGACAATCTACTGCAAGAGAAAAATTAAAGTAAATATTCTTTATTCATTTGCAAAAAAAAAAAAAAATCAATATCAAGATAAACATTTAAAAAAGTACATTAAAATGATGCAGAACACATACAATGTATTTATTATTTTAAAATAAATAACATGACTCGCTGTCTCTTACTTGGGAAGTCTGCCTCCTCATATCAGTTGAGTTTATAAAACAATAAACAGCTGTGTTTGATTGGATTGCTATTTGACGACAGTTTTGATTCATTCAGAATTCAGTGCCTACCATGACTACACAGACACAGGTCTTGCTTATTATAAGCTTCAATTAATCCATTTACCACTGAATTCATTAAAACCCGTGATTCTAACAATATCCCTCTCTTATAAAACAAGACAAATTCATCAGTTAAGACTGATATTTTTATACCAGTTTCCAGCTCCTCTGAATAACCATCGAGGATCCACAAAAGCAACTGCAGACTTCAAAATCACCCCACATCCATAACGATTACTTATGATACAGGTGTCTATAGCGATGGCCAAATATTTTGCATCACCCTATAGAATTAACTAATTTTGCTTTGTAAAGTCAAATGAAACCTGCTGAATAATGTTACGTTAACATATTAAAATTACATACCGCTTTGTAGTTTTCCATATACTTAACCAAAAACTGACAAACTAAAAAAATGTGCCATTTCAAAATCTAACATGGAATACTGTACTACTATTATGGCTTCCCGGTAGACTTTTGCGATATCATTTTGTAGTTTCTTTGATTATAAGTTGTTAAATAAAATATCTAAATTATGTTCATATATTTTTTTTTAAAATTATGTTTCAATCCTAAAATTCTAGGTGATGGCACACTTTTGTCCATAGCTGTAAGATGAGACATGGGAAGAAGCTTATGAATTCAACGTGA
The DNA here is from genome assembly GCA_030684275.1 of Acipenser oxyrinchus oxyrinchus. NCBI lineage: Eukaryota > Metazoa > Chordata > Actinopteri > Acipenseriformes > Acipenseridae > Acipenser > Acipenser oxyrinchus. The sequence continues at coordinate 6,216,956 of CM060278.1, read as the reverse complement.
AACATTTTGACTAGAAGTATAGATGCAACACCCATTACTGCTTGACAGAGCTTTTATTTTGCGAGCCTCAATTAAAAAGAATTCAAGGATGACTCATCTCCCGGTGATTGGAGCCTCCCTCACCTGAATATTATATTACCAGCACATGCATGTTGTCAGTTTGTTTGTTTGTTTTTTGCTTGTCACTGTTTAATAAGTTTTCTTAATAATATATATATATATATTATATATATATATATATATATATATATATATATATATATATATATATATATATATATATATATATATATATCATAATCCCAATCATTCATGCTTTCAATAGCATTGAAAGAGTAACACATTGCTTTGAATAAGTGTCCTCAGTGCATTGATTATTACCGGTCAGCTATTTCATTAAGTAGATTGATAATTACACCTTAATTTGATTGAAGATTTCAAAACGCTTGTCATTGAATTTAAGTTTCTTTAAGGGTTGCTACAAAACAGATTTACGGTACTGCCGTAGATCAAGACAGCAGGAAGACAGAGTTCACCATTATTAAAAACAGCACTGTTCTGCATCACATTAAAAGAGTACACAGCTTAATCTAGAACATATATACATAAACACATCAAAGTGTGCTGGTGTTTACAATCATTCCGAGGGGCTCTGGGTTCTGTTGCTCCAATAATGAGTTCTTATAATTATCTGCCTTTGAGCTTGCCTGGAGAACCCCAAGTGCCAGGCACTGAACAGCCTTCCTCATTCCATTTAAATCACACGACAGTGTGACCTTTTAACTCTGCTCTGCCTATCTACTCTCTGTATACATGTAGAGTAGGCAGGGCTAGATTAAGTCACATGATTTGAATGGAATGAGGAAGGCTGTTCAGTGCCTGGCACTTTGATTCTACAGTCAAGCGCAAAGCCAGATTTAGAATACAATTATAAGAAATCAATATTGGAGGAGCATCAGAAGGACTGCAAACACCGTAACATTAGTAAGGGATGGATTATATATATATATATATTTATTTTTTAAAAGACTTAATAAAATTTGAAGGTACAGACTTTGTAAAACCAGACAACTTCAAGCATCTAATTGTACAGGGGACATGTAAGCAATTTTCACAAGACTAGTAAAATTCAGATTCAAAACTATTCACACGAAGGAAAAGGAACTTGATAAATTCAATGTCTCAACTGGAAGTCTTTCTCAACCTCCAGTTGATACGTTTTGTCACTGAATTTTAGCGCTGCACAAACCAATTATTTTATTATTGGGATTGAGCTCTCCAGAGAAATCAGGCGAGGGTCATCGGTGTCAACTGGGCTGATTTGTCATTCAAAGTGAAACAAGTGATGAAACTGCTGCTTGGGTTTGTGTGGATCACTGCTTTTCTTACTCGTCTTCACTCATTTCATTCTGAATGGTAAATCAGCCCAATCAACACCGATGACCCTCATGTGTGGAGATCTTGATTCAAATCACAGATTTGTGCAGCTCTATTCATAAAGCTTGTTTCAGCAGCGAGTGTTTAATAATAGTTATGGATGAGCTGCTCGCACAGTGAAATTGCTTATGAAGGTGTGACCTCAGGTTGCTTCAGTAGCGCAAGGCAGAGGGCTGTGTCTCAGCCCAGCCCATGGTGGATCCCCTGATCCTCCTGGCTAGCTGCAGGTCCTTGGCGTGCAGCGTGACCCTCTTGGCGTGTATGGAGCACATGTACGAGTCTTCAAACAGGCGCACCAGGAGCGCCTCGGCTGCCTGTGCAGGGGACAATCACAAAAAATTATTTAAAAATAAAAATAAAAAGTGTAAAAGACTGCCAATAAACTATAAAAAATCTTAAACAAGGTTTATTGTATAAACAGAGATATACAGATAGATAGATGGAAAAGAAAACATATCTGACCCTATCAAAGATACCTCCACAGCTTCACTCAACTGAAGTAAACCGAATGGCCTGACAGATGCTAGGGATGTGTTCCTTTCCCTTTAATGTCCTAACCAATCAGGAAAGCCGACACAGGAAGCCCTCCGTCACTCTTTATAAATGACTGCAACATGTATTTGTGTACAAGACACACAGCATTTTACTGCTTATGTATAGAAAAGACTGAATATTGAACATTACATTAATTGTCTTACACTGTACACCTATTATGAAAACACTAACACCTATATTTGGCCTGCACAGTGCATACCCTATATTACATCGTCTATGGCAGGCAACATCAGAGCGTAACCAATATTAACCTGTCTGACAAAAACAAACAGTTTTAAAAAAACATTTTGTGTCCAGTTATTTTACCCCTGATTCTTCCCCCTCACGACTCAGGAGAATTGAAAGATCAGTGGGTGTCCCACAATCAAGCCACTTTTCCGGCTGGTTTTGCCTCCATAAACCGACGGAAGTGCCAAAGCCAGTGCGATGCTCCCTCCAGAATCCCCTGTCAAACCTGCACTCCCCTGACTGTATGACTCACCCTGCACACCACACAGCCGGGCTTTTAGCAGGTGAGACACTTCTTTCCCCTTCCCAATGGGGAATGCACCACTTTTATTTGGAGTGATCACAAGGTAGCCACACAATCCACGTGGGATTCCTAAAAAAAATTTCCAAACCCCTGCCTCTCACCTCCTGCAGTGCGATGAGCGCCAGGCTCTGCCACTTGAGATCCTGCGAGGACACACTCTGACACACCTCCCGCACCTGTCAAGAGACACACACACACACACTGACACCACTGCCCGGGCACACCAGCAGCACCTCACCACTCCTGTGTGTTTCAGTGTTGGGTGGCTCCCTCTGATAAGTTGAGTGTATTTCATTCTTGTGAACTCTTTGCTGTGTCGAGGAGTCTATCACACAAACAGTGCAAGAGAAAGTTCACTCTCACCTTGATTAGAGGTAGCCACCCAATGCTTAAACAAATAACTCAAATCTAAATTGAAACCAGACAAATCCATGCTATTAAAACACACTTAATATGTTTCTATAGAACCTGTTTTGGTTAAACGTTTGAATGCTTCGTCATTCACATGCAGAGTGTGAGATCTACACTCTGTGACATTAGAAGTGTAGCTATTAATAGGTTCCAATGGGGACTTAGCTTATTATCAATTACAAGGCATCATTTAGGACTTCCATTCTTATGCACATCATTCTTAGGATTGTTTAAACCTCTGAAAGATGTGTGTATGTATGTGTGTATGCATGTATGTATGTATGTGTATGTGTGTATGCATGTGTATGTGTGTTGAACAACTTTAGCAGCGAGAACAATTTATTTATTTATATTGATAGGATACAACTCTGAATAAACTTCTCAAAGTCACAGAATTGCCTTGGGGATGCGAGCCCTGTCGTGCAATGCACAGCATACAGAAGCACCTTCAGCATTTCGAAATTCAGCACTAGTGAGTGGTGAACAGTTATGGATGAGGAATGCAGGGTAGAATTCTAGGAGCTGAATGTTCTATGAGTAGAAATGCCTCCTGGTGGTCATTTAGGGGATGATTATTATTTCGTTTTTTTACACAAAATATAGTTGACACCATAGGCGACTAATCCATTGGGCAGAAGGGGCAGGTACCCCCCCAACTTTGAATATGGGGGGTCAACAATATATTTTGCCCCTCCACTTTTTTTGTTCATTATTTATGTATTATATCTTGTTATATTTGGCATTGGTTTGCTTTAAAATAAAATATAAAAATACCCAGAGGATGGGCCACATTTATGAACAATCAAAATAAATTCTCCCTACATGAACATATTGGTTTGACCCAAGGGCTGCACTGTGGCTGACGTTAGCTAAAAGTGAATGTGAACTTGTCAGGCGGTCAGGAAAGACGACTGCACAAAATATTAATACTTAAATATAGGCATGTTTATGTATTACTCATAAAAATATCTGAAGGAAGAGAGAGTATAAGACCATTATTAAAAGAAAAAAAGGTAAATATGAGAGAGTATCAGACCATTATTAAATTAAATAATGCTGGGTTTTAGAATTAAATTAGGTAATGTTGCTGCGGGCCATGAACAAGTTCAAGTTCAATTCCCACCAAAATCTTTTATTTTTAACTCAAATTAAGCAGTAGTAAATATATAAAAATGCGGCACTTCAGAATCACACAAGCATGATTTTACTTTAGTGAAAACGTTGGCTGCAATTTTTTTTTCATTAAAAATGTAACAGTTTTTTGCTGATATTAATGATGTTCAGCTTTCATATCGAAACGTGCGTACTTACTACTAATTTAAACTCACATTCATTTTATAATAATCATTTAGGTATGTTATGTCCCTGAATGAGTAAAAAATGTAGAAATAAATGCTGCTTGATAAAAACGGCGACTCAATATTTACCAGTGTAGCTCATGATACACTGTATCATCAACTCCATTGGTCTGGGGCAGGTAAATTTCACATACTTGGTGCATCAATTTTATGTATTTATTTATTGTGGTGCTGGGAGTGCTGTCGGTGCGGCCGAACACAACTGTACTCTTGTTAACGTATGAGCAGTGTATGGTTGATTTGCACTGCCTGTAATATTGTCATGAATCGGCTGGGCGAGGGCTGGAATTCAGTGTTTCAACCAATTAGCACTAAGCATTGCAATGTGAGGGCGGGTGCTTATTGTTTCAACCTATCCTATCAGCACCAAGCATTGTCGTGCAATTCAGTATTTCATAGCAGCTGGTTTCACTGTGATAACTGAGCTCAGCAATGTCCGATGACAAAACACGAAAAACAAACAAACAAACAAACATTCTCTAGCATCTAGCACTACAGGAATAGTTTAACTTAACATACATATGTCAATATATCTATCAACAAACAAGCCATATTATAACAATAATATGTTTAGCATATTATTATTATTTGTTTATTTAGCAGACACCTTCATCCAAAGCGACTTACAGAGACTAGGGTGTGTGAACTATGCATCAGCTGCAGAGTCACTTACAATTACATCTCACCTGAAAGACGGAGCACAAGGAGGTGAAGTGACTTGCTCAGGGTCACACAATGAGTCAGTGGCTGAAGTGGGATTTGAACTGGGGACCTCCTGGTTACAAGCCCTTTTCTTTAACCACTGGACCACACAGCCTTCCCTTTAATAATCTGCATGTTGGAATTATAGGTACTGTACAGCATTGTGCTACTTGTGTTTGTACTTAATAAATGCGCAGTTAGTAAATATTCTATATTTTATGTTGAAACACATGTCCACTTTTTGTGGGTTTACTATTACAAAAACCATGACTTAAAAGATTGAATAGTAGAAATGAGGTTTCCTAGAGCTTCTTAGCAAAAAAAATTTGCCTGGTTTATTTCGGCAGTTCTTATTTACCTTTAAAGTTAGGTGCCCCTGGTTGACACAGTTGTATAGAAAAAGCAGTCCCCAGTAACTGAATGGTACCGAGACTCACAGGAAAAGTAGAGCATTACAGTGAAGGGCAAACTAGCTAACATAAGAACATTTTAAACAATCAAAACTCCCTTCCCCTCACTCACCAGTCTGGAGAAGGGGCCTTGCGGATCAGCAGCTCGGTGGATTTCTGGTACTTCGGATCTCCATCAGAGCTCGAGTGCGGGCGGAACCGCTTCCTCCTCGAGGGCTTTGGCCCACCGAGGAAGGAGCGATGCCTGAAACACACACACACACACACACACAGAGTTTACACAGCAGCAAGGACTGAGCACTGCCTGAACACACACACACACACACACACACACACACACACACACACACACACACACACACAGAGTTTACACAGCAGCATGGACCGAGCACTGCCTGAAACACACACACACAAAGTTTACACAGCAGCACGGACCGAGCACTGCCTGAAACACACACACAGAGTACACAGCAGTATGGACCGAGCACTGTCAGGTGGCACGATGTATTTATTTATTTATTTCATTACTGTGCCTCACGGGACCACTCACTCTTCGCAGAGGTGATTTTTGGGCGAGGGTTTTCTGGGGGTTTATGGGGTCTCCTTGCGGGGGACTTGGGAGGTGACCGGTCCCTCCTCTGGGGTGGTCCCCTTGCGCTTCTTTGAGGTTCCCGACTTGCCGTGACGCATTGTTCCCTTGGCCAGCCAATCACAGCACAGAAACTCTGAGACACAGACAGGGAACAAACACATCAGTTATAACAGGCATTCCAAGCAAAGGGGTCGATACTTCCATTTTCAAAACGGTGTCGCAGGACCTTAGATTCTACAAAACAAGTCTACTCCCTAAATGCCTTGACCAGACTGCACCCAGCTACCTCCAGACCCTCATCTCTCCCTTCACCCCCACTCGACCTCTCCGCTCCGCCTGCACTAGAAGACTGGCTCTACCTCCTCACGCTCCCCTGCCTCCAGAGCCGCTCCTTCTCCACCCTCGCTCCGCAGTGGTGGAATGACCTACCTACAGATGTCAGGACTGCCTCCTTAAGACTCACCTCTTCAGACAGCACCTGTAGAACTCCTCTTTCTCCCCTGGGACACTTTCACCCTTCCTTAAATGTGCTTTACTTACTCTAATCTGCCCCCTATTTTACTGCATTTAATCCTGTACTTCAGAGTACTGTAATCTGCCAAGTGTTTAATCTGTAGTATTTGGTATTTAATCATATCTTGATGTAACTATCACTGTCACTTTTATCTGCTGTATTATTGAATTATATTTTGTCACACTTGTACTTGCTTGAACTAGTCATTGTATTTATCTTGCTCTTATTGTATTATTTCTTGTACTGTAACACTTGAAATGTATTTGCTTACGATTGTAAGTCACCCTGGATAAGGGCGTCTGCTAAGAAATAAATAATAATAATAATAATAATAATAATAATAATAATAATAAATGGGGTCACACCAGAAGGTCATGGGTAAAAATGTTTTGTTATATTCAAGAATGGCAGCCATTTCAATGTTGGCAGAAATGCCACATTTGACATTTCTAAAAAAGAGCATTCATTTAAAAGATCTGAATGAACTTGCTGAACATTTCATTTGGTATCAGTTGTTTTCTCTGACTGCTGAAAGTAAATTTGGCATAACTGTACTACTATCTTTCGCCACTAGGTGATCACTGAAAAAAAAAAAAAAAAAGGTGCAATTTCAGCAAAACACCCTTACTAGATTTGTGTTCAAATTCACAGGGTAGTTAGGTTATGACTCAGTGGTGAATCTCTGAAAGTTTGTTTGGTTTTTTACTGTATATGATAGACAATGAGAAGAAGATGTGATACCTTTTATTGGACTAACTAACCAAGCTTTCAAGAGATCAAAGGTCTATTCTTCAGGTGAAAGTAGGAAAGAGAAATTGATGTTTACATTCTTAAGGTGGCATTAGAACTTTAACAAAAACAACCAATTTTGAATCACTACAATTCTAATTTATTTATGAATCAGTACTTTCTGGCATGTGATTGGTTAAAATCTCTTCACATGCCCAAAAATAGATCCAAAATATACTTCAGAAAAAAGATGCTGCAAACACTAAAATCATCATTACAAATTCTTTCATTGTTTTCTGACTTCCTATAATCCAACTCGACGATGCAAAAAAATACGTTAAACTCAACTGACTCCTCCGAGAATTCAATCCCGCAGTTAGAAAGTCAGACGGTCTATGCCAAAACAGCTATACATTATGGACTTCAAAAACATAAGAACATAAGAAAGTTTACAAACGAGAGGAGGCCATTCAGCCCGTCTTGCTCGTTTGTTTGTTAGCAGCTTATTGATCCCAGAATCTCATCAAGCAGCTTCTTGAAGGATCCCAGGGTGTCGGCTTCAACAACATTACTGGGGAGTTGGTTCTAGCCCCTCACAATTCTCTGTGTAAAAAAGTGCCTCCTATTTTCTGTTCTGAATGCCCCTTTAGCTAATCTCCATTTGTGACCCCTGGTCCTTGTTTCTTTTTCAGGTCAAAAAGTCCCTGGGTCGACATTGTCTATACCTTTTAGGATTTTGAGCGCTTGAATCAGATCACCGCATAGTCTTCTTTGTTCAAGACTGAATAGATTCAATTCTTTTAGCCTGTCTGCATCGACATGCCTTTTAAACCGGGATAATTCTGGTTGCTCTTCTTTGCACTCTTTTTAGAGCAGCAATATCCTTTTTGTAACGAGGTGACCAGAACTGAACACAGTATTCTAGGTGAGGTCTTACTAATACATTGTAAAGTTTTCACATTACTTCCCTTGATTTAAATTCAACACTTCTCACAATATATCCAAGCATCTTGTTGGCCTTTTTATAGCTTCCCCACATTGTCTAGAGGAAGACATTTCTGAGTCAACATAAACTCCTAGGTCTTTTTCATAGATTCCTTCTTCAATTTCAGTATCTCCCATATGATATTTAATTATAATGCACATTTGTATTGCCTGCATGCAATACTTTACACTTTTCTCTATTAAATGTCATTTGCCATGTGTCTGCCCAGTTCTGAATGCTGTCTAGATCATTGTGAATGAACTTTGCTGCTGCAACAGTGTTTGCCACTCCTCCTATTTTTGTGTCACCTGCAAATAACAAGTTTGCTTACTATACCAGAATCTAAATCATTAATGTAGATTAGGAATAGCAGAGGACCTTATACTGATCCCTGTGGTACATCACTGGTTACCTTGCACCATTTTGAGGTTTCTCCTCTAATCAGTACTTTCTGTTTTCTACATGTTAACCACTCCCTAATCCATGTGCATGCATTTCCTTGAATCCCTACTGCGTTCAGTTTGATGAATTCATCTTTTATGTGGGACTTTGTCAAAAGCTTTCTGGAAATCTAAATAAACCATGTTGTATGCTTTGCAATTATCCATTATCCAATGTTGCATCCTCAAAAAGTCAAGCAGGTTAGTTAGCATGGTCTTTAGGAAAAACCATGTCTGACTGTCTCCCAGGATATTGTTACCATACAGGTAATTTTCCATTTTAGATCTTATTATAGTTTCCATAAGTTTACATATAATAGAAGTCAGGCTTATTGGTCTGTAGTTACCTGGTTCGGTTTTGTCTCCCTTTTTGTGGATTGGTATTACGTTGCAATTTTCTGTCGGTACAACCCCTGTGTCAAGAGACTGTTGTATGATCTTGGTTAGCGGTTTGTAAATAACTTCTTTCATTTCTTTGAGTACTATTGGGAGGATCTCATCCGCCCAGGGATTCGTTTATTTTAAGAGCTCCTAGTCCCTTTAACACTTTTGCCTCTGTTATGCTAAAGTTAATTAAAACTGGATAGGAATAGGTCGACATGTGGGGCATGTTGTCCATGTCCTCCTTTGTAAAAACCTGTGAAAAGTAATCATTTAATATATTTGCTATTTTTTTTTCTTCATCTATGATTTTGCCATTTGTGTCTTAGACATTTAACCTCCTCTTTGAATGTTCTCGTGCTGTTATAATATTGGAAAAACAATATTGATTTCTATCTCTCTCTTGGCCTTTCTAACTTCCTTTTTGACTTGTGTTTGCAGTTCCAAGTACTCTTTCTGGTCCCTTTTAAACGCTCTGAAAAGTGCCTTTTTTTGCTGAATATTTTTTTGAATTGATCTATTAAACCATTTTGGCCATTTTGTTTTAGATTTAGATTTGTCTACTTTTGGGATGTAATTGTTTTGCGCCTCTAGTACTACATTTTTAAAAAACAGCCTTCCTTTTTCTGGGATTTAAATGGAGTAATGGACACACAAGCGAAGCGAGTGGCATGAATGAAGCGAGTAAATAGATTAATACATTTGTTTTATTTGTATTGTGCTACGTGCTGTTTGTGTCGCAATTGACAAATCAGAAATAAGGTCAAAGGTAGCAGTGTCTCGCTCATGCAGAGATTACCACAGAAATAAAAAAAAAATCTACATCAATGAGAATTTAATTATTAAAGTTGAAAAATATAATGTTCTTTATGATGCCAGTGTCTGTGGTTATAAAGACTATAAAAAGGATGCACATGTCAAGAAATAGCAGAACAATTGGAAATTGATGGTATGTCTATCTCTTTATTTCACCTTAATTTTAGTCCAAGTGACAGGGAGCGCCACACATTTTCAGTATTTCTGTAAAATGATGCTTCTTTATTTTAATAATGTTGACCAATAATAATAATAATAATAATAATAATAATCACATTGGCTCTTTTACAAATATTTTTTTTGAATTGATCTATTAAACCATTTTGGCCATTTTGTTTTAGATTTAGATTTGTCTACTTTTGGGATGTTTTGCACCTCTAGTACTACATTTTTAAAAACAGCCATCCTTTTTCTGTGGATGTTTTCTCTATTTTACTCCAATCTACTTCTGTTAGTCTCGGTTTCATACCTTCATAGTTTGCTTTTCTAAAATTGTAAACCTTAGCTTTAGTCATTACTTTTGGGGTTTTAAAAAATACTTCAAAATGAGACCATGTTGTGGTCTGAGTTTGCCAATGGCTCTCTGACCTCTGTTTTAGTTATTCTGTCTTCGTTATTTGAAAAGACTAAATCAAGGCATGCCTCCCCTCTAGTCGGTGCCTTGACTTTCTTGATTAAGGGTGCTCTATTAAACACAGGTTTCACTTTGTATTCCAACCATTTCTCTCTTGGTATCCTGGCGGCACGGTCCATTTCTCTGTCAGTCTGTTTCGGAGAATATCATTGGATGAAAGCATCAAGAAGGCTGCAAAGATGTTAGTTTCTGTCAGTAGTTTCAGAGCAGCTCCTGTGGTAATGAATAGCTTGACTGTAATGACAGATTTCTTGGTGTGATGTGGATGGAAACTAGATGTGTAGGTATGTTTAGCTATCAGTATGTTTTCTGTAGATGGATGAAGTGATATTGCCGTTTTTGATGGTTAGTGTCGTGTCTAAGAATTGTATAATTTATTTTTGAACAGTTTTGTTACAAGTTTGATTAAGCAATAGAACCCAAAGAGGGCTTTATCTCCTGGTAAGGCCTGGCTGGTGTCGCTGTATGTCCCGAGCGAAGGTAAAGCGGTAAGCCATCTTACGAGGGTTCTATTGCGATTAGAAAATAAATAAATTATGCAGCACGAGTTTTTGTTGCTATTAATACAAATGTTTTCCTCATTATTCCAGGAGAAAACTTATGGAAACTATAATAAGATCCAAAATGGAACATTACCTATGTGGTAACAGTATCCTGGGAGACAGTCAGCATGGTTTTAGGAAAAGGGAGATCGTGTCTAACCTGCTTTATTTTTGAGGATGCAACATCGACAATGGATAACTGCAAAGCATATGACATGGTTTATTTAGATTTCTAGAAAGCTTTTGACAAAGTCCAGCATAAAAGATTAATTCTCAAATTGAACGTAGTAGGGATTCAAGGAAATGCATGCACATGGATTAGGGAGTGGTTAACATGTAGAAAACAGAAAGTACTGATTAGAGGAGAAACCTCAAAATGGCGCGAGGTAACCAGTGGTGTACCACAGGGATCAGTATTAGGTCCTCTGCTATTCCTAATCTACATCAATGATTTAGATTCTGGTATAGTAAGCAAACTCGTTAAATTTGCAGACGACACAAAAAAAGGAGGAGTGGCAAACACTGTTGCAGCAGCAAAGGCCATTCAAAATGATCTAGACAGCATTCAGAACTGGGCAGACACATGGCAAATTACATTTAATAGAGAAAAGTGTAAAGTACTACACGCAGGCAATAAAAATATACATTATAAATATCATATGGGAGATACTGAAATTGAAGAAGGAATCTATGAAAAAGACCTAGAAGTTTGTTGACTCGGAAATGATCTCATCTAGACAATGTGGGGAAGCTATAAAAAGGCCAACAAGATACTCGGATATATTGTGAAAAGTGTTGAATTTAAATCAAGGGAAGTAATGTTAAAACTTTACAATGCGTTAGTAAGACCTCACCTAAAATATTGTGTTCAGTTCTGGTCACCTCGTTATAAAAAGTATATTGCTGCTCTAGAAAGAGTGCAAAGAGGAGCAGCCAGAATTATCCTGGGTTTAAAAGGCATGTCGATGCAGACAGACTAAAAAATTGAATCTGTTCAGTCTTGAACAAAGAAGACTACACGGTGATCTGATTCAAGCATTCAAAATTCTAAAGGTATTGACAATGTCGACCAGGGGACTTTTTCGACATGAAAAAGAAACAAGGACCAGGGGTCACTAATGGAAATTAGATAAAGGGGCATTCAGAACAAAAATAGGAGGCACTTTTTTACACAGAGAATTGTGAGGGTCTGGAACCAACTCCCCAGTAATGTTGTTGAAGCCAACACCCTGGGATCCTTCAAGAAGCTGCTTGATGAGATTCTGGGATCTATAAGCTACTAACAACCAAACGAGCAAGATGGGCCGAATGGGCTCCCCTAGTTTGTAAACGTTCTTATGAGTAATGATATTCTGAGCAAACCGCATCTGTAGTCTGGTAGCCTTCACTTGGGCTTTATCCCAACATATTTCCAATTGCCAAATAATAAAAAAAGCTTCTACTTACAGAGCTGTTCTACAGTTCAGGTACCTTGTACAGAAAAGCAAAAATGGTGCGTGAAATGTTTGTAAAACATGTAAAGAATAAAAACTACAGCTAACTTTTTATTTGGATTTGAGTGCATGTTCGTGTATTTCTGGTAGTTTCAGTATTTAAGTTACCACTATATCCTAACATTAATAGATTAATAAAGGTTTTAGTAATTAAAGATATCTAGTTGCCTATATGCTAATCCTGATAGTCCTGTTTGTTCAGTAACTTGTTCACAGTGTGTGTTCAAGTTTATTCAAAGCCTCTTCCTGGCTTTGTTAGAGTAGAGAGCACCGTGCCTGTGTTGTTACTGTAATAATATACTGAAATAAAGCTGCTGAAAGTAATCAGACTGCATCCAGTTGTTGGATTTCTTCAACTGATTCAAACCGGAGATAGTTACTATTGTGGTGTCTATATTGCCGCGGACAGCAAAAACTACTCTCGTTTTTCACTTGATTTACTCGACTAAATTTAAACAGATAGATAGGAAGCAGAAGTCTACATTGACAAACATGCGGAGGGCCTGTAAAGAATTGAAATGATCTTTCACCGAGCAGAAGGACGGTAAAATACACGAATACTATATTACGTATTTTCGCGCGGATTGATTTGGTACAGTGATTAAACACAGTTTGAAACAGAACATTCAATGTCCTTTATCAGAGATTAAAAAGCCCTCGTATCGACCAATCATGTTAAAGAAATCTCTGATCCATTTTCTAATTAGCCATTGTGAATAGGTAACAAGCTCGGGTGTGTCTTAGAAATGGATCAAACTGCTATGCAATGGCAGGCTTATTTCCACCGCGGTACATTTCAACGTTTCATTTCCATCTAGTTAAGTTGTTAAATCGGGTTGTTTGCGCCGTGTTAAATGAAGGTAATTGTGGCAGTACATCTGAAGACAGGAATGGAGTGTGTGTGCACGCTCACAATGGAACTGTTCCAACGATGTGACAATCATCTGATATGCATGTAAACAATCAAAGCACTTGCTTCTTACATGTCCCGCTTACAACTTCTGACACGACAACAATTCCTTCTAGTGTCTGTGATAGTGTACTGCATTTTTCCACAGTTAAGTTTCATAAAGCTGCAGACAAACAGTTTTACTTGTCTGTTGCTCGCATGTCATTCTCTAAATGATATCCAATTTCAAACTCGGGCAAGACGTAACACACAGAAATGAAATGCTGTTTGTTATTTTGGCAAACTTTTTTTTTTTTTTTTTACCAAAACAACGGTACGACACACATAAATAAACATCCTGCTTTATAAATAGCAATGCCAAACTCATGAAACCAGCACTTTTTGTAATTAATAAAAATAAAATAATACATAAAGATTGCTTGAATTTAAATTTACTAGCCTACGTTCATCAGATACCTCTAATTTCATGCTAAACAAATAATATTTCGCGTGACTCTTACTTTTTTGTGATTTTTCTTTTGTTTCATAACATACAGGTGTTATTTTCTGGGTTATTTATTTATTTGTTAAGACTTCATTTGTGTAAATAAAATAGTTCAAGTGAGAGACGCTGATTTATTCGCTAGTGATGATGCTGCATGCATTCCTACACGCTTATTTAGTTTTTAAAACGTTTTGGAAATTATTACTATTAGTTAAAAACAAAGCCTTACCTTGTCTAGGTTTACCGGCCCGGGAATGTGTTTACTATTCCGGTATATTCATTAATAACAACAAATACTCACTTACTTTTAAATAAAACAAAACTCCAGCACCACCGTTCTGCCAAATTCAAACGATGCATGCCTCCAACCGTCACCGCCAGCCCCGCCCCAACAACGAATGAGCAACGAGAATCATAAGATTAGCAGTCAAGTACTCCAATTAGAGAGGCGAAAC
>CM060278.1:6163605-6202076 GCA_030684275.1 Acipenser oxyrinchus oxyrinchus | reverse complement strand
GTGTTTTGTGTAAGGCTTGGTAAGAGTTTGCAAAGATAACCAATGGGACTAATTCTGGTCGGGCACCGTCCAATCAGAAAAGGAAAAAGGCGGCTTGGAAAGAGGATTTAAATAAGCAACCAATCAGAGCGCCCTGAAACCTTGACGAGGCAGAGAGGGGGGTGTGGGCTTGTTTTAAAATGTCAGGAAGTTAGTTAGACAGAAATGGCTGGTTGCCAAAACAGAACATATAAAACTTTACGATTGGGAATATCACCTGAAATATATGAGTAAGATATCAGGGGTGGATATCAAAATAAATATGATTAAGCGTACAGTTTACAATGTAACTATCTACTGTACTAAGTCTCAACAAACAAGTGCGGTTCTCATTGCGCAGCGTGGTGGAGCACACTGTGGGGCACCTGATTTCCTACACGTAAATATAAAAACACGGAGACAATTTGAGTGCCAATGAATAAATAGTTCTAAAAGTGTGTAGATATCGGTACACGATGCATTTTTAAAAAAAAAACCTGCAAATACTGACAGCTTTGCATCCTCTGCATGTATCTGTCATGTACACTCAAGTTAAACCTAAATAAGTGTTAATACATATTACACTGTGCAGAGGGAGTTTTGTGTTAATATTACACTGTGCAGTCACACTGCTGCAGAGGGAGTTTTGTGTTAATATTACACTGTGCAGTCACACTGCTGCAGAGGGAGTTTTGTGTTAATATTACACTGTGCAGTCACACTGCTGCAGAGGGAGTTTTGTGTTAATATTACACTGTGCAGTCACACTGCTGTAGAGGGAGTTTTGTGTTAATATTACACTGTGCAGTCACACTGCTGTAGAGGGAGTTTTGTGTTAATATTACACTGTGCAGTCACACTGCTGCAGAGGGAGTTTTGTGTTAATATTACACTGTGCAGTCACACTGCTGCAGAGGGAGTTTTGTGTTAATATTACACTGTGCAGTCACACTGCTGCAGAGGGAGTTTTGTGTTAATATTACACTGTGCAGTCACACTGCTGCAGAGGGAGTTTTGTGTTAATATTACACTGTGCAGTCACACTGCTGTAGAGGGAGTTTTGTGTTAATATTACACTGTGCAGTCACACTGCTGCAGAGGGAGTTTTGTGTTAATATTACACTGTGCAGTCACACTGCTGCAGAGGGAGTTTTGTGTTAATATTACACTGTGCAGTCACACTGCTGCAGAGGGAGTTTTGTGTTAATATTACACTGTGCAGTCACACTGCTGCAGAGGGAGTTTTGTGTTAATATTACACTGTGCAGTCACACTGCTGCAGAGGGAGTTTTGTGTTAATATTACACTGTGCAGTCACACTGCTGCAGAGGGAGTTTTGTGTTAATATTACACTGTGCAGTCACACTGCTGCAGAGGGAGTTTTGTGTTAATATTACACTGTGCAGTCACACTGCTGCAGAGGGAGTTTTGTGTTAATATTACACTGTGCAGTCACACTGCTGCAGAGGGAGTTTTGTGTTAATATTACACTGTGCAGTCACACTGCTGCAGAGGGAGTTTTGTGTTAATATTACACTGTGCAGTCACACTGCTGCAGAGGGAGTTTTGTGTTAATATTACACTGTGCAGTCACACTGCTGCAGAGGGAGTTTTGTGTTAATATTACACTGTGCAGTCACACTGCTGCAGAGGGAGTTTTGTGTTAATATTACACTGTGCAGTCACACTGCTGCAGAGGGAGTTTTGTGTTAATATTACACTGTGCAGTCACACTGCTGCAGAGGGAGTTTTGTGTTAATATTACACTGTGCAGTCACACTGCTGCAGAGGGAGTTTTGTGTTAATATTACACTGTGCAGTCACACTGCTGCAGAGGGAGTTTTGTGTTAATATTACACTGTGCAGTCACACTGCTGCAGAGGGAGTTTTGTGTTAATATTACACTGTGCAGTCACACTGCTGCAGAGGGAGTTTTGTGTTAATATTACACTGTGCAGTCACACTGCTGCAGAGGGAGTTTTGTGTTAATATTACACTGTGCAGTCACACTGCTGCAGAGGGAGTTTTGTGTTAATATTACACTGTGCAGTCACACTGCTGCAGAGGGAGTTTTGTGTTAATATTACACTGTGCAGTCACACTGCTGCAGAGGGAGTTTTGTGTTAATATTACACTGTGCAGTCACACTGCTGCAGAGGGAGTTTTGTGTTAATATTACACTGTGCAGTCACACTGCTGCAGAGGGAGTTTTGTGTTAATATTACACTGTGCAGTCACACTGCTGCAGAGGGAGTTTTGTGTTAATATTACACTGTGCAGTCACACTGCTGCAGAGGGAGTTTTGTGTTAATATTACACTGTGCAGTCACACTGCTGCAGAGGGAGTTTTGTGTTAATATTACACTGTGCAGTCACACTGCTGCAGAGGGAGTTTTGTGTTAATATTACACTGTGCAGTCACACTGCTGCAGAGGGAGTTTTGTGTTAATATTACACTGTGCAGTCACACTGCTGCAGAGGGAGTTTTGTGTTAATATTACACTGTGCAGTCACACTGCTGCAGAGGGAGTTTTGTGTTAATATTACACTGTGCAGTCACACTGCTGCAGAGGGAGTTTTGTGTTAATATTACACTGTGCAGTCACACTGCTGTAGAGGGAGTTTTGTGTTAATATTACACTGTGCAGTCACACTGCTGTAGAGGGAGTTTTGTGTTAATATTACACTGTGCAGTCACACTGCTGTAGAGGGAGTTTTGTGTTAATATTACACTGTGCAGTCACACTGCTGCAGAGGGAGTTTTGTGTTAATATTACACTGTGCAGTCACACTGCTGTAGAGGGAGTTTTGTGTTAATATTACACTGTGCAGTCACACTGCTGCAGAGGGAGTTTTGTGTTAATATTACACTGTGCAGTCACACTGCTGCAGAGGGAGTTTTGTGTTAATATTACACTGTGCAGTCACACTGCTGCAGAGGGAGTTTTGTGTTAATATTACACTGTGCAGTCACACTGCTGCAGAGGGAGTTTTGTGTTAATATTACACTGTGCAGTCACACTGCTGCAGAGGGAGTTTTGTGTTAATATTACACTGTGCAGTCACACTGCTGCAGAGGGAGTTTTGTGTTAATATTACACTGTGCAGTCACACTGCTGCAGAGGGAGTTTTGTGTTAATATTACACTGTGCAGTCACACTGCTGCAGAGGGAGTTTTGTGTTAATATTACACTGTGCAGTCACACTGCTGCAGAGGGAGTTTTGTGTTAATATTACACTGTGCAGTCACACTGCTGCAGAGGGAGTTTTGTGTTAATATTACACTGTGCAGTCACACTGCTGCAGAGGGAGTTTTGTGTTAATATTACACTGTGCAGTCACACTGCTGCAGAGGGAGTTTTGTGTTAATATTACACTGTGCAGTCACACTGCTGCAGAGGGAGTTTTGTGTTAATATTACACTGTGCAGTCACACTGCTGCAGAGGGAGTTTTGTGTTAATATTACACTGTGCAGTCACACTGCTGCAGAGGGAGTTTTGTGTTAATATTACACTGTGCAGTCACACTGCTGCAGAGGGAGTTTTGTGTTAATATTACACTGTGCAGTCACACTGCTGCAGAGGGAGTTTTGTGTTAATATTACACTGTGCAGTCACACTGCTGCAGAGGGAGTTTTGTGTTAATATTACACTGTGCAGTCACACTGCTGCAGAGGGAGTTTTGTGTTAATATTACACTGTGCAGTCACACTGCTGCAGAGGGAGTTTTGTGTTAATATTACACTGTGCAGTCACACTGCTGCAGAGGGAGTTTTGTGTTAATATTACACTGTGCAGTCACACTGCTGCAGAGGGAGTTTTGTGTTAATATTACACTGTGCAGTCACACTGCTGCAGAGGGAGTTTTGTGTTAATATTACACTGTGCAGTCACACTGCTGCAGAGGGAGTTTTGTGTTAATATTACACTGTGCAGTCACACTGCTGCAGAGGGAGTTTTGTGTTAATATTACACTGTGCAGTCACACTGCTGCAGAGGGAGTTTTGTGTTAATATTACACTGTGCAGTCACACTGCTGCAGAGGGAGTTTTGTGTTAATATTACACTGTGCAGTCACACTGCTGCAGAGGGAGTTTTGTGTTAATATTACACTGTGCAGTCACACTGCTGCAGAGGGAGTTTTGTGTTAATATTACACTGTGCAGTCACACTGCTGCAGAGGGAGTTTTGTGTTAATATTACACTGTGCAGTCACACTGCTGCAGAGGGAGTTTTGTGTTAATATTACACTGTGCAGTCACACTGCTGTAGAGGGAGTTTTGTGTTAATATTACACTGTGCAGTCACACTGCTGCAGAGGGAGTTTTGTGTTAATATTACACTGTGCAGTCACACTGCTGCAGAGGGAGTTTTGTGTTAATATTACACTGTGCAGTCACACTGCTGCAGAGGGAGTTTTGTGTTAATATTACACTGTGCAGTCACACTGCTGCAGAGGGAGTTTTGTGTTAATATTACACTGTGCAGTCACACTGCTGCAGAGGGAGTTTTGTGTTAATATTACACTGTGCAGTCACACTGCTGTAGAGGGAGTTTTGTGTTAATATTACACTGTGCAGTCACACTGCTGTAGAGGGAGTTTTGTGTTAATATTACACTGTGCAGTCACACTGCTGTAGAGGGAGTTTTGTGTTAATATTACACTGTGCAGTCACACTGCTGCAGAGGGAGTTTTGTGTTAATATTACACTGTGCAGTCACACTGCTGTAGAGGGAGTTTTGTGTTAATATTACACTGTGCAGTCACACTGCTGTAGAGGGAGTTTTGTGTTAATATTACACTGTGCAGTCACACTGCTGTAGAGGGAGTTTTGTGTTAATATTACACTGTGCAGTCACACTGCTGCAGAGGGAGTTTTGTGTTAATATTACACTGTGCAGTCACACTGCTGCAGAGGGAGTTTTGTGTTAATATTACACTGTGCAGTCACACTGCTGCAGAGGGAGTTTTGTGTTAATATTACACTGTGCAGTCACACTGCTGTAGAGGGAGTTTTGTGTTAATATTACACTGTGCAGTCACACTGCTGCAGAGGGAGTTTTGTGTTAATATTACACTGTGCAGTCACACTGCTGCAGAGGGAGTTTTGTGTTAATATTACACTGTGCAGTCACACTGCTGCAGAGGGAGTTTTGTGTTAATATTACACTGTGCAGTCACACTGCTGCAGAGGGAGTTTTGTGTTAATATTACACTGTGCAGTCACACTGCTGCAGAGGGAGTTTTGTGTTAATATTACACTGTGCAGTCACACTGCTGCAGAGGGAGTTTTGTGTTAATATTACACTGTGCAGTCACACTGCTGCAGAGGGAGTTTTGTGTTAATATTACACTGTGCAGTCACACTGCTGCAGAGGGAGTTTTGTGTTAATATTACACTGTGCAGTCACACTGCTGCAGAGGGAGTTTTGTGTTAATATTACACTGTGCAGTCACACTGCTGCAGAGGGAGTTTTGTGTTAATATTACACTGTGCAGTCACACTGCTGCAGAGGGAGTTTTGTGTTAATATTACACTGTGCAGTCACTCTGCTGCAGAGGGAGTTTTGTGTTAATATTACACTGTGCAGTCACACTGCTGCAGAGGGAGTTTTGTGTTAATATTACACTGTGCAGTCACACTGCTGCAGAGGGAGTTTTGTGTTAATATTACACTGTGCAGTCACACTGCTGCAGAGGGAGTTTTGTGTTAATATTACACTGTGCAGTCACACTGCTGCAGAGGGAGTTTTGTGTTAATATTACACTGTGCAGTCACACTGCTGCAGAGGGAGTTTTGTGTTAATATTACACTGTGCAGTCACACTGCTGCAGAGGGAGTTTTGTGTTAATATTACACTGTGCAGTCACACTGCTGCAGAGGGAGTTTTGTGTTAATATTACACTGTGCAGTCACACTGCTGTAGAGGGAGTTTTGTGTTAATATTACACTGTGCAGTCACACTGCTGCAGAGGGAGTTTTGTGTTAATATTACACTGTGCAGTCACACTGCTGCAGAGGGAGTTTTGTGTTAATATTACACTGTGCAGTCACACTGCTGCAGAGGGAGTTTTGTGTTAATATTACACTGTGCAGTCACACTGCTGCAGAGGGAGTTTTGTGTTAATATTACACTGTGCAGTCACACTGCTGCAGAGGGAGTTTTGTGTTAATATTACACTGTGCAGTCACACTGCTGCAGAGGGAGTTTTGTGTTAATATTACACTGTGCAGTCACACTGCTGCAGAGGGAGTTTTGTGTTAATATTACACTGTGCAGTCACACTGCTGCAGAGGGAGTTTTGTGTTAATATTACACTGTGCAGTCACACTGCTGTAGAGGGAGTTTTGTGTTAATATTACACTGTGCAGTCACACTGCTGCAGAGGGAGTTTTGTGTTAATATTACACTGTGCAGTCACACTGCTGCAGAGGGAGTTTTGTGTTAATATTACACTGTGCAGTCACACTGCTGCAGAGGGAGTTTTGTGTTAATATTACACTGTGCAGTCACACTGCTGCAGAGGGAGTTTTGTGTTAATATTACACTGTGCAGTCACACTGCTGCAGAGGGAGTTTTGTGTTAATATTACACTGTGCAGTCACACTGCTGCAGAGGGAGTTTTGTGTTAATATTACACTGTGCAGTCACACTGCTGTAGAGGGAGTTTTGTGTTAATATTACACTGTGCAGTCACACTGCTGTAGAGGGAGTTTTGTGTTAATATTACACTGTGCAGTCACACTGCTGTAGAGGGAGTTTTGTGTTAATATTACACTGTGCAGTCACACTGCTGTAGAGGGAGTTTTGTGTTAATATTACACTGTGCAGTCACACTGCTGCAGAGGGAGTTTTGTGTTAATATTACACTGTGCAGTCACACTGCTGTAGAGGGAGTTTTGTGTTAATATTACACTGTGCAGTCACACTGCTGCAGAGGGAGTTTTGTGTTAATATTACACTGTGCAGTCACACTGCTGCAGAGGGAGTTTTGTGTTAATATTACACTGTGCAGTCACACTGCTGCAGAGGGAGTTTTGTGTTAATATTACACTGTGCAGTCACACTGCTGTAGAGGGAGTTTTGTGTTAATATTACACTGTGCAGTCACACTGCTGCAGAGGGAGTTTTGTGTTAATATTACACTGTGCAGTCACACTGCTGCAGAGGGAGTTTTGTGTTAATATTACACTGTGCAGTCACACTGCTGCAGAGGGAGTTTTGTGTTAATATTACACTGTGCAGTCACACTGCTGCAGAGGGAGTTTTGTGTTAATATTACACTGTGCAGTCACACTGCTGTAGAGGGAGTTTTGTGTTAATATTACACTGTGCAGTCACACTGCTGCAGAGGAGTTTTGTGTTAATATTACACTGTGCAGTCACACTGCTGCAGAGGGAGTTTTGTGTTAATATTACACTGTGCAGTCACACTGCTGCAGAGGGAGTTTTGTGTTAATATTACACTGTGCAGTCACACTGCTGCAGAGGGAGTTTTGTGTTAATATTACACTGTGCAGTCACACTGCTGCAGAGGGAGTTTTGTGTTAATATTACACTGTGCAGTCACACTGCTGCAGAGGGAGTTTTGTGTTAATATTACACTGTGCAGTCACACTGCTGCAGAGGGAGTTTTGTGTTAATATTACACTGTGCAGTCACACTGCTGCAGAGGGAGTTTTGTGTTAATATTACACTGTGCAGTCACACTGCTGCAGAGGGAGTTTTGTGTTAATATTACACTGTGCAGTCACACTGCTGCAGAGGGAGTTTTGTGTTAATATTACACTGTGCAGTCACACTGCTGCAGAGGGAGTTTTGTGTTAATATTACACTGTGCAGTCACACTGCTGCAGAGGGAGTTTTGTGTTAATATTACACTGTGCAGTCACACTGCTGCAGAGGGAGTTTTGTGTTAATATTACACTGTGCAGTCACACTGCTGCAGAGGGAGTTTTGTGTTAATATTACACTGTGCAGTCACACTGCTGCAGAGGGAGTTTTGTGTTAATATTACACTGTGCAGTCACACTGCTGCAGAGGGAGTTTTGTGTTAATATTACACTGTGCAGTCACACTGCTGCAGAGGGAGTTTTGTGTTAATATTACACTGTGCAGTCACACTGCTGCAGAGGGAGTTTTGTGTTAATATTACACTGTGCAGTCACACTGCTGCAGAGGGAGTTTTGTGTTAATATTACACTGTGCAGTCACACTGCTGCAGAGGGAGTTTTGTGTTAATATTACACTGTGCAGTCACACTGCTGCAGAGGGAGTTTTGTGTTAATATTACACTGTGCAGTCACACTGCTGCAGAGGGAGTTTTGTGTTAATATTACACTGTGCAGTCACACTGCTGCAGAGGGAGTTTTGTGTTAATATTACACTGTGCAGTCACACTGCTGCAGAGGGAGTTTTGTGTTAATATTACACTGTGCAGTCACACTGCTGCAGAGGGAGTTTTGTGTTAATATTACACTGTGCAGTCACACTGCTGTAGAGGGAGTTTTGTGTTAATATTACACTGTGCAGTCACACTGCTGCAGAGGGAGTTTTGTGTTAATATTACACTGTGCAGTCACACTGCTGCAGAGGGAGTTTTGTGTTAATGAATAAATAGTTCTAAAAGTGTGGAGATATCGGTACACGATGCATTTTTAATAATTCAAATTAACTGACAAAATATAACCAATTCACCTTAAAAAAAACCAAAAAAACCTGCAAATACTGAAAGCTTTGCATCCTCTGCATGTATCTGTCATGTACACTCAAGTTAAACCTAAGTAAGTGTTAAAACATATTACACTGTGCAGTCACACTGCTGCAGAGGGAGTTTTGTGTTAATATTACACTGTGCAGTCACACTGCTGCAGAGGGAGTTTTGTGTTAATATTACACTGTGCAGTCACACTGCTGTAGAGGGAGTTTTGTGTTAATATTACACTGTGCAGTCACACTGCTGCAGAGGGAGTTTTGTGTTAATATTACACTGTGCAGTCACACTGCTGTAGAGGGAGTTTTGTGTTAATATTACACTGTGCAGTCACACTGCTGCAGAGGGAGTTTTGTGTTAATATTACACTGTGCAGTCACACTGCTGTAGAGGGAGTTTTGTGTTAATATTACACTGTGCAGTCACACTGCTGCAGAGGGAGTTTTGTGTTAATATTACACTGTGCAGTCACACTGCTGTAGAGGGAGTTTTGTGTTAATATTACACTGTGCAGTCACACTGCTGCAGAGGGAGTTTTGTGTTAATATTACACTGTGCAGTCACACTGCTGTAGAGGGAGTTTTGTGTTAATATTACACTGTGCAGTCACACTGCTGCAGAGGGAGTTTTGTGTTAATATTACACTGTGCAGTCACACTGCTGTAGAGGGAGTTTTGTTTCTGGATATCCTGAAAAAGGTATATTATATTTTAAAAATGGTATAAAAAAAAACAACTGTGCTGTGAAAAAATAATGCAAAAACTTACATGACAACAGTCTCTATATGGTCGGGACAGTCCCGATTTCCTAGCAAATGTCCCGCGTCCCGATGCACAGGAAGAAAGTCCCGATATTTACACATAGAAAAAAAAATCATTTATTCTAAACAGCAGAGTTAGTGAAAACCTCACGCTGTGCTCTTCATGCGGCTGACACACAGGCTGATCACTAACTTATACAAAGGTAAGAACGCTTCATTAAGTCTATTTTTACGGTCATGATGGTCGTGTCGTGTTGAGTTGGGGACACGTCTATTATATGATAATGAGTGTTTTTTGCGTATGACTCCTCCCATGTGCAAGTACCACTGAACCCTCACTGAACCCTCTGAATCATTTGGTTCTCAAAAAGATTCACTGAGCCGAAGCACATGAATGAAGTGCTTCATGCTCTTTAGTGCCATCTCTTGGTAGATTTGCACAACGCAGTACATTGAGAGTAAAGACAGGACCCGATCTCCAGAGAGAAGGCATTTAGCAAAGTGGACGATTGCACTTATGCTGAGAGAAGGCGATGTGTTATATAGTGACATTTCATACACTTTTGACATACAATATCAAGTCATTTCATTTCTAATTTTCTCGGTTATTTGGCATGTATAATTTAAACAATCGTTTCAGTGTAAAGGAACATCTCAGTGCTTTCTCTAAAGCCGTTACTTTTTTCGATTTATTTATTTATTTATTTTACATCTCAACCACACATGCGATTAACCAATAAAACGTCCTTCAATAATCATAGCAGAAATATAAAGGTGTTTTCCAATCAAAATCAGGCTCTTGTTGTTTGAAGTAATGTAACGAGGCTTCAGCAGCCGCACTCCGTGTGTAAGATGGTGTCGGATGTTTTGATTCATGCTTACAAGCAGACTCTTCGGTGGTTCATGTCGTATAACTCTAGCTATAAAATAGAGAGATGGAAAAAAGAGTGGGTTTGAATCCCTGCTGTTTCCATTCTTAAAGAATTCGTGTACTCTGTATCCTTTATACACTAGTTTGGAGGATTTTTTTTTTTACCAGTAATGTTCATAAAGGGCTCTGTTTGATCATACTTAATGCTTTTTGGTTTGTTGTTAATTTGAAAAAATACATAAATATAAAACAAAAAGCAGCATCTTGATTTAAAAAAAAAAAGTTCCTTTCAGCTTTTTGCCAACACTGTGAGCACTGTTGGCAAAAAGAACACGTATTGGGTAAAAAAAAGCGGTTTCCTTCTTATCAGCTCCTGCTAAACACCGTTCATGGGTCACATGACCTAGTGGTTCAATGAACCACCTGAAGCTTTGCTTCCTAACACTGTTTGCTTCAATTGCTTCATGTGGGGTCGAATCAGCTGAGGCTTCAGTCCCATCACTAATGCTGGGACTCCGAGCCCAGAAGTAAATTAGTTTAGGGGAGGTTAATCCCAAACTGTGTACAGTGAGGGTTAGTAGCAGTTAGTAGGTTCCTGGAGCGGGACGTTCCTTTCTGTGGGACTCTAGCGCTCGCCTTTTGTGGCAAACTTTGATTTTATTTTTAGCTTATTTTTAGCGTTGTTTTGTTTTCTTTATTAAATGTGACACTAGGGATACTGTTGCTAGTACCCTAGTGTCAGCGCCTGTGTTTATTAAATCTGCAAGCCTGTGCGGCTATCAGCACCAGCTGCTCTGTGTCTGACTCATTATTATTCAGTGATGACCCACGTAAGTAACTCACCCTGTTTAATTCATTGTGTACATTAAGAAAATACTTACATGTACTCTTCAAAAAAAGAAACGTATAGCTGTTTTGAATGTACTTTTTATAGCATTAGTATGGCAGTTTGCATAGTAAAATAGACAGTTCCAAAGAACCTTAACCTGTACAGAAATCATTAAGACATTCAACGAAGTCACTTTCAAAGGTCAAACAAAGTTCAAGGTCAGCAGAAATCAGTAACGGGTATGCCCACCATTGGCATCGATGACGGCCTGACATCTCCTGCCCATGGATCGAATCAGAGCCTGGATAACATGACGGGGAATGGCAACCCACTCTTGCTCAAGTGCCTGGAAAAGTCCTTGTAACGTCTTTGGATCGGGGTGACTGTCGTCGCACACGTTGATCAAGCTCATCACACAAATGCTCAATGGGGTTCAGATCTGGTGATCTAGATGGCCAGGGAAGCACTTGAACATTGTTCTGAGTGAGGAAAGCTGTGCTGGCTCGGGCTGTGTGCGGTCGTGCATTGTCATGCTGGAACATGACGTTACGATGCTTCATGAATGGGATCACATGAAGCCGTATGATCTCATGACAATAGCGCTGAGCTGTCAGGTTGCCTTGAACATGAACAAAGTTGCTTCTGCCACTGTCTGAGATTGCAGCCCACACCATGACGCTTCCACCACCAAATCTGTCAACCTGTCGCACACAGCTGGCTGCACAACGTTCATGACGTCACCTGTATACCTCTTCCATCTGCACGTCGAAGCAAAAATCTGAACACCACGTTTCCCCATCTTTGTATGGGCCATACTCTGTGATTATGACACCACTGAAGTCGTAGTCGACGATGTTGCGGTGTTAGAATCACTCCTCTAACTGGTCTTCTTGCTCAGATACCTGCCTCCTGTAGGAGGTTTCTGACAGTCTCGTCTGAAATTTTACGCATTCCTGGTACTGCAGAGGTTGTAGAGGTTGCAGTGGTGAACCTGTCACGTAAATGACGTAGGCGTATAAATCTGTCCTGGGCTGCCGTTGTCATACGTGGTCTACCGGATCTTGGACGGTCAGGTGTTGTTCCACGTTGCTGGTACCAGTGCCAAAGTGGTCCTATAGTGCTCTGGGAAACATTCAGACACCGTGCCACGACGGACTGAGATTCATCACCTTCCAAATGTCCAATAGCATTATCCCGTTGAGCCTCGGTAAGTCTAGGCATAACTTCAAAAGTGTCTACAGCGAGCACCAATAAGACATTCTTTTGATCAAGTTTTGTTGCAATTTTTTAAGAGGTTGAAGAAAAAATATCTGCTATGCTTTTGAAAGGTATATTATATTTCTATATGAAGGGTATATTATATTTCTATGTCAAGCTGTTCCCAGAATGCATTGATACACACACTTTAATCAGGAGACTAAATGAAACATTTCATAACAGCAAACTTACTTCAGATGTCACACATTCTATGAACAACCGTCTTTTCTTCCACAGAGAATTAGTCATCGATATCGGGAAGGGTACCGATCACAACGCATCAAAACCAATAAATGCGGTATTGTGATAATGTTATTGACCAATTATATAAATCCACAGCCATATCAGACTGACCAATTGGTTTAATAATGATTGGCACAAAAGCTGCCAAATAACTTCTCCTCATGAACTTGCTGCCAAGAACTAAGGTCAATAGGTCAATAAGGTCATTGGTTCATTTGGAGAATATATTTTAATGATTTAGTTTCTGTGGCGAGACTGCTTTCTAACTGAACGCTGGTGCTCTGTGTCAGAGTGGATGGAATGCAGACACATTGGATGAAAAGCAGATAAACTATTGGTAATTACCTTTAATAGTGCGAATATGCCACACAGTGGTCAGTATTGGTAATTACCTTTAATAGTGCGAATATGCCACACAGTGGTCAGTATTGGTAATTACCTTTAATAGTGCGAATATGCCACACAGTGGTCAGTATTGGTAATTACCTTTAATAGTGCGAATATGCCACACAGTGGTCAGTATTGGTAATTACCTATAATAGTGCGAATATGCCACACAGTGGTCAGTATTGGTAATTACCTTTAATAGTGTGAATATGCCACACAGTGGTCAGTATTGGTAATTACCTTTAATAGTGCGAATATGCCACACAGTGGTCAGTATTGGTAATTACCTTTAAGAGTGCGAGTATGCCACACAGTGGTCAGTATTGGTAATTACCTTTGGGGATTACTGGCTTCAAGCTCCTGGATGTTGGGTGAGTGTGTAAGATGGCAACCACACTAATAATAAAAGCACTTTGTGGTTCATGAGTGGTGACTGAGTTATTCAAATAATAGTGACAATCCTACAAGTACCCGCAGAAGTTGCACTATTTTTTGTGAAATGTAAACAAAATATTTTACTTGTACTTTATTGAATTTAGCCGACTTCGGGGGCTTGCGGCTTATTCAGCGATAGTGTGGAGTAACTGCACAGCACCCTCTCCGTCTATCCTCTCTATATATGATAGTGATACTGTGGAGTAACTACACAGCACCCTCTCCATGTATCCTCTCTATATAAGAAAGTTTACAAACGAGAGGAGGCCATTCAGCCCATCTTGCTCGTTTGGTTGTTAGTAGCTTATTGATCCCAGACAATATGACAGCGATATTTAATGTGGTACTTGACACAAACAAAACACTACAATATCATCAAGTTATAACCCTTTTAATTGAATTGCAAGAAAAAAAAAAACTACAAAAAATGATAAAGACACAGCAGTCTAAAATAAGCAAGGGGGCTGAATGCTCTGGTATCATTGAGCAGTTTTCCCCCATGCTTTTCCCATGGTTATACAATACATTCACCACATTTTAGCATGTCTTTTCATATGCTTTACCATACCTCTCCAGTCTTTACAATGCTACCTATGCCGTGCCATGCTTTTTATTATGCTTCACTATGCCTGGGAACATGTTATAATGGGTTTAGTATCTTATAGAGTGTGTGTGTGTTCTGCTTACATCATTATCTACTGCTGTTTAATAATCATACTGGCAAAACCTGCTTCTGAAACTTCAGTTGTTTCAGTTGTGAACGATGCAGTGTGCTGCTCAATGGAAGGACATCATTGTTCACAGGATCAGCGGGGGGGGGAGGTGTGTGTGTGTGTGTGTGTGGGAGCCCTTTGAGACACACACACTAGGGTGAGGGTCCCTGTAGTGGATGCTACTCCGTGTCCATTCGCTGGACAGTCTCCTCTACAAGTTCCACTGCGATGGGAGTGACCGTCTTGGTCAGGACGGCTGTAGTGCCCTTTTTATAACGGTACTGTCCATGCCTAAGAGAGAGGGAGAGAGAGACAATATTAGAATTCATCATATTATTGGAACTAGCTTTACGATAACTGTGTGTGTGTGTGAGAGAGTGAGTGTCTGTGTGTGTGTATCTCACTTTCTGTCTCTGCCTCTCTCTCCCTATCTCTCCGTCTCTGCCTCTGTACTCCGATCTCTCTCAGTGTATCTCTATGTGTACCCTCTCACTCTGTCTCTCTATGTCCCTCTCCCTCACTGTCTGTACTCACTTGCACCCCCTCTTGCCCGGCTGGTCGAAGGGTCTCAGGATGTCCACGCTGCCCTTGCTGATCACACACAGGTCCACGTTGCTGCCGGAGCCCAGGTCACAGAAGATACCGGCC
Source organism: Acipenser oxyrinchus oxyrinchus (assembly GCA_030684275.1). NCBI lineage: Eukaryota > Metazoa > Chordata > Actinopteri > Acipenseriformes > Acipenseridae > Acipenser > Acipenser oxyrinchus. Next base: position 6,187,199 of record CM060278.1, on the reverse strand, counting down.
GTGATGGCGTCTTGAACCAGCCGCTGGGCCTCCTCCAACTGAGACACAGAGAGAGAACAAAAAGCAGAGTCAGCAGAGAAAACCCAATACACACAGAACAGAGTCTAGAACACACAGAGAACATAGTCTAGAACACATACAGAACTACAGTCATGGGAGAGCCTAGAACACATGCAGGTCTACACAGTCACAAGAGTGTCTCGAACACAGACAGAACTATAGTCACAGAAGTGCCTAGAACATACACAAGACCATGGTCATTAAATAGTATAGAAAACACACAGAACTATACAACACAAGAGAGTATAGAACACACACACACATCTGCACAGCCACAAGAGTCTAGAACACAAACTCAACTAGTCACTGGATAGTCTAGAACATACATATGACTACACAGTCACAAGAGTCTAGAACACACACATGACTACAGTCATGAAATAGTTTAGAGCACACACAGAACTACAGAGCACAAGAGGGCCTACAACTTACACAGAACTACAACAGCTATGAGAACACAGTTCAGAGTCATACACACACACAGAGAACTACAAAGACAGGACAGAGAGAGAGGGTCCAGAATCACACACCAACACATTTATAACATTATGTTTCTAGCAGTGTCTGTTTTACCTCCATGTTGGGCTTGAACCGGTCTTCAAACACAGCCATTGCAGAAGCTGATCCAGACCCTGTGACAGAAAAATTTACTTGATTACAAGAGCTTTATACACGAGAGCCCACGACACACTGAGGAACGGGCTTACACACAAGAGCCCAGGACACACTGAGGAATAGGAGCTGACTTTACACACGAGAGCCCAGGACACACTGGGGAACGGGCTTACACACGAGAGCCCAGGACACACTGAGGAACAGGAGCTGACTTTACACACGAGAGCCCAGGACACACTGAGGAACAGGGGCTGACTTTACACACGAGAGCCCAGGACACACTGAGGAACGGGCTTACACACGAGAGCCCAGGACACACTGAGGAACAGGAGCTGACTTTACACACGAGAGCCCAGGACACACTGAGGAACAGGAGCTGACTTTACACACGAGAGCCCAGGACACACTGAGGAACAGGGGCTGACTTTACACACAAGAGCCCAGGACACACTGAGGAACAGGAGCTGACTTTACACACAAGAGCCCAGGACACACTGAGGAACAGGAGCTGACTTTACACACAAGAGCCCAGGACACACTGAGGAACAGGGGCTGACTTTACACACAAGAGCCCAGGACACACTGAGGAACAGGAGCTGACTTTACACACAAGAGCCCAGGACACACTGAGGAACAGGGGCTGACTTTACACACAAGAGCCCAGGACACACTGAGGAACGGGCTTACACACGAGAGCCCAGGACACACTGAGGAACAGGAGCTGACTTTACACACAAGAGCCCAGGACACACTGAGGAACAGGAGCTGACTTTACACACAAGAGCCCAGGACACACTGAGGAACAGGAGCTGACTTTACACACAAGAGCCCAGGACACACTGAGGAACAGGAGCTGACTTTACACACAAGAGCCCAGGACACACTGAGGAACAGGGGCTGACTTTACACACAAGAGCCCAGGACACACTGAGGAACAGGAGCTGACTTTACACACAAGAGCCCAGGACACACTGAGGAACAGGGGCTGACTTTACACACAAGAGCCCAGGACACACTGAGGAACAGGAGCTGACTTTACACACAAGAGCCCAGGACACACTGAGGAACGGGCTTACACACGAGAGCCCAGGACACACTGAGGAACATGGGCTGACTTTACACACGAGAGCCCAGGACACACTGAGGAACAGGAGCTGACTTTACACACGAGAGCCCAGGACACACTGAGGAACAGGGGCTGACTTTACACACAAGAGCCCAGGACACACTGAGGAACAGGGGCTGACTTTACACACAAGAGCCCAGGACACACTGAGGAACAGGGGCTGACTTTACACACAAGAGCCCAGGACACACTGAGGAACAGGAGCTTACACACGAGAGCCCAGGACACACTGAGCAACAGGGGCTGACTTTACACACGAGAGCCCAGGACACACTGAGGAATGGGCTTACACACGAGAGCCCAGGACACACTGAGGAACAGGGGCTGACTTTACACACGAGAGCCCAGGACACACTGAGGAACAGGGGCTGACTTTACACACAAGAGCCCAGGACACACTGAGGAACAGGGGCTGACTTTACACACAAGAGCCCAGGACACAGTGAGGAATGGGCTTACACACGAGAGCCCAGGACACACTGAGGAACAGGAGCTGACTTTACACACGAGAGCCCAGGACACACTGAGGAACAGGGGCTGACTTTACACACAAGAGCCCAGGACACACTCAGGAACGGGCTTACACACGAGAGCCCAGGACACACTGAGGAATAGGAGCTGACTTTACACATGAGAGCCCAGGACACACTGAGGAACGGGAGCTTACACACGAGAGCCCAGGACACACTGAGCAACAGGGGCTGACTTTACACACAAGAGCCCAGGACACACTGAGGAACAGGGGCTGACTTTACACACAAGAGCCCAGGACACACTGAGGAACGGGCTTGGGGTCACACTGAGGAACAGGGGTTCCCTACACATGCAGAGATTGGGGTCACACTGAGGAACAGGGGCTCACTACACATGCAGACTGGGGAGTGCCTTCTTTAGTCGAGTGCACGGTGACTCATGCCATTGGGTTCAAATCCTATTCTCATACAGTTGCTGATCTTGGCTGGGGATGATATAAAATCACTAGCTTTCAGGACCTCAAAAGTTTCTTCTTCAGATGAAAGTGGATTTTGCTGGTTCTATTTACAGCCCGCCCCCTCACCCTCTAGCCCGTACCCATGGTAACGTAGGGCAGCTTGTCAAAGGAGCCGTGTGGGTAGATGCTGTAGAGGTGTGGCCCAGTCACATCGTACCCGCCCACAATCAGGGAGGCGCCAATACGGCCCTGGTACCTGGGGGGAGAAACAGGGGGCATTGTTACATCACAATGACAAGACTCCACCCACAATGAAAAGGTTAGGCTGGATATACACAACACATTACTGAAACTGGCAGAGCTTCTTCTCACATTAAATTCTTTCTCTGTCCCTGGAGATTTTTACACTCAAATAAGAGGTGTCAGCATGGAAACCAAAATGGGACCCTCATATGCCTGTGTGACATAGAGACCCTGCCACTGGTTATTGGGTGCCTGCGTGCCTTTATGGAAGCAGCTGGGATGCGCAACAGGAGACGCGTTGCTAAGAAATGAATTGATTCTATCTGTATTTATGTGAACGATGCACATTTCAATGCACATTTTGTTATAGTTCTACCTGACTTATCCTGCAATTTTATTCGCTCTGTTGCTCAATCCTGCTACCCTGGGTATTCACATTATTTCAGGGAAGTAATATTCATTTTCAGTCACTAATAGCTTTTGCTATAGACTTTGCGTTAGGATCGCTACAGCATCATCTGCAAAAAGTGCAACTTGCTTTATGTTGGAGAGACTAAAAGACATTTAGCAGATGGCTTCGTAGAACACCTCAGAAGCATCATGATCAAATCCACCTTGCCACCTGTAGCTATACATTTTTATACTGATGGACATTCTATTGATGATGTCACTGTCTCTGGAACTTACAAATGCTATGGAACACAGGCACCAGAAAGCAGACAGAACGCAAGCTGACTTTCATTCTTAAAAACAAACAACTCACTGGACTCAGTGGCATTTTAGCTGATGAAGGACTCCTGTCCGAAACGTCCTAAATACTTTTGCATTTATGTTGTACTTTGTGCACCTTTACTATTACTTTAAAGTTGTTTTTGTTATTTATATATATATATATATATATATATATATATATATATATATATATATATATATATATATATATATATATACTGTATATATATACACACACACACGCACAATGTAAGTGTTTATCCGTCGCTTGGGGAACACCGGTCCACGCATGTGTGAACTCCGTGGATAAATGAGGTGTCATTGCGTGTGACTAGAATGCATGAATAAAATACAGAATCTAGTAATGTAAACCAAATTAACGTTTACTGGCGATGTATGCAATACAATATATTACAAAGACTGAAGAATGTTTTAAAATGAGTTTACTTTGATAGTGATTCTCCGAGCAAAGTCTTTTCAAAATGTGATACACAGTTTCCCTAGGTTTCTCTAGTACCAAAAAATAAATTAAAAAAAAATAACTTTAAAAGTAAATAAACAAGCCTGCTGTGTAATTTAAACTTGTCTTACATTTCAACACAATTCATACCAACAGAAGTGTTTGTTTTTCTCGTAACAGCTTTTTTATACAATTCACTGCTGCAAGTCATATAAACAATTCAGAGCTGCTGCAGGGTACATATTCATGAACAAACCAGTTAGTACAGCACGTTACATGAATCTTTTTAATGTAGTGGTACCATGCTGGAATGAGCTTTCATTTTCAAAACAGCTTGGTTGTGGTTGTAACCTTATAAGTTCACACAATGCAGGATTCAACGTCACTTTCTTTTTTATAGGTGTGTATGAGAACTTAAGCATAAAACAAAATACACTTTGACAAGGAATTGCATTAGTTCCATTACTTAGTTGAGCACAGGGTGGTTTCAAAAAATACTTTCTGATTTATATATAGGCCTGCTATGTGATAATTTGGGATATTCAGTCTGTTTATTGGTAAAGGCATTTGGTTAGTCTGGAGAATGTTTATTGGTAAAGGCATTTGGTTAGTCTGGAGAATGTTTATTGGTAAAGGCATTTGGTTAGTCTTGAGTATGTTCATTGGTAAAGGCATTTGGTTAGTCTGGAGAATGTTTATTGGTAAAGGCACTCGGTTAGTCTGGAGAATGTTCATTGGTAAAGGCATTTGCTTAGTCTTGAGTATGTTCATTGGTAAAGGCATTTGGTTAGTCTTGAGGATGTTTATTGGTAAAGGCACTCGGTTAGTCTGGAGAATGTTCATTGGTAAAGGCACTCGGTTAGTCTTGAGTATGTTCATTGGTAAAGGCACTCGGTTAGTCTTGAGTATGTTCATTGGTAAAGGCACTCGGTTAGTCTTGAGTATGTTCATTGGTAAAGGCACTTGGTTAGTCTTGAGATTTACCTGTAAATGTCTGCAATAAAGCACTATCAAGTTTATTTCTGACATTTTCCGCTTTACTTGGTAAATGTCGACCAGTAAATCTTAGAGTAAGTAGCCGGGTCCTGCAAAACACAGCATTACACGTCCCCACGTGTTAGAACATAAGAAAGTTTACAAACGAGAGGAGGCCATTCAGCCCATCTTGCTCGTTTGGTTGTTAGCAGCTTATTGATCCCAGAATCTCATCAAGTAGCTTCTTGAAGGATCCCAGGGTGTCAGCTTCAATAACATTACTGGGGAGTTGGTTCCAGACCCTCACGATTCTCTGTGTAAAAAAGTGTCTCCTATTTTCTGTTCTGAATGCCCCTTTATCTAATCTCCATTTGTGACCCCTGGTCCTTGTTTCTTTTTTTCAGGTCAAAAAAGTCCCCTGGGTCAACATTGTCTTTTAGGATTTTGAATGTTTGAATCAGATCGCCGCGTAGTCTTCTTTGTTCAAGACTGAATAGATTCAGTTCTTTTAGCCTGTCTGCATACAACATGCCTTTTAAACCCGGGATAATTCTGGTTGCTCTTCTTTGCACTCTTTCTAGAGCAGCAATATCCTTTTTGTAACAAGGTGACCAGAACTGAACACAATATTCTAGGTGAGGTCTTACTGATGCATTGTAAAGTTTTAACATTACTTCCCTTGTGTTGCTACAACTGTTTAGATAACATACCTGTAATTGTTATTTTCATTGTTAACATCCTGACAACTTTACACTTATAACTTTAAAGTCTGTTTCAAAGCTCTTTTCAAAATGTTCCAGTGCACTGATAGTGTAAGGGTTATTGCCCACATTGTCACACAGGTAACACAGCAATAACGATCCATGATGTGGTACCGGACAGAAAAGCCAGAGCATGTGTTATGTTTTTATTTTTTAATTTTCTTTGAATCGCTCTTCCTGCAGTGATTCAGAGCAGTGGTGTGCACACTGTTTACATGCCTCCATCTTTTCATAGCAAATACTGTGCTGTTCCCCCTGCTTTCACATACATTACAATGTTAGAATTGAACTTTATATTTGAACAGGTGTTTTCCTAGATTTAATCACAAAAAGTCAAGATTTAGCTAAATACATACCTGTTAACAAACACATTCTTAACTTTTGAAATCTGTACTTTCAGATATAATTTATAAATGTTGAAAACGCGTATCATAAATTCAGTATTTAAAATGAGTCTTGTGGCAGGATGAGAGCCCTGTCTGTATATTTACTGGTATTCACTCTGTGTGTTGTCATTTTGTAGTCTATGTGAGGGGTGTCATGGCCGAAGACATTAAAATAACACTACATATCCCATAAGCCTGAATGGGAAACACCTGGGTGCATTTGAGGGGCTTGTTTAATTGAATTATTGTTTGAGTGTTTGTAATTAGTGTCAGGCGCTCGTGTATATAAGCTTGTCTTTGTGTTGAGGGTGGGTGAAGTTTAAACTGCAAGCTGCAGCCTGTGTGTGCTTTCCTGCCGTTGAGCAGCCTTGACCGGCACTCATGCTACCACAGTGTATATGCAGCACTAATACAAAGAGAGACCGAAACAGACCAAACTCCATAAACTAGAAGAGCAATACAACAATCACATCATTCCAAACAGTTACCATACAGCCAAAAATAAGATGTGTTAGGAAATACGAGCTATTCCTGGTTTTACTATTAGTATTACTAGTAGTACTACTATTACCTGCACTGTGGCTAATCAAGCTTGTAGTAAAACCTAGGATGGGTGAAACTGCTGTGCAATAAGAGTTCTTTCCATCCATATATATTATGGTTTCATTACAACGTAAACAGGTTGATCTCAGTGAAGCTGAGAGCGTGCTTGAGTTTAGTTTTGGTTTCCTCACCTGAACAGCATCTGTTTGAGTAGCCTGGTAACCGTGACGACGCGAGCAGCCCGTCCTGTCGACAGGGCATGCAGCTGCAGCTGCGATGACATCATCTGAGTGATGACATCAGCGTCCGCAGCCACACCTGCTCCGCAGCAGCTGGGGGAGGAGAGGGGGGCTGAATCAACTCAACACGGTCTGACTAGTGCCTCTCACACCTCTGCAAGGGTGATGTCTGATAGACCTGCATGAAACTACCAGACACAGCTCTCCACAAGGGAGGGCCATTGCTGTTCTGGGTCTAAGATGGTTACTGGCTGAAAGCATGTCAGTCCACAGAGAAAGCAGCTGATTGGTTATTTACAGGAAAGAAGCCGGGTATAGTGACCAAGGAAGTGCAACACTATCTGAACGCATGGCTTTATTTCACCAGTGCAGTGCAGACATCAAGTTTTGAAATGTAAATACACGTTTGCTAAAACATGTATTTCTTTCAAAACTATACATTTGAGACCCTGTGTAATGAATGGGTGTGTTTGAGACCCTGTGTAATGAATGGGTGTGTTTGAGACCCTGTGTAATGAATGGGTGTGTTTGAGACCCTGTGTAATGGATGGGTGTGTTTGAGACCCTGTGTAATGAATGGGTGTGTTTGAGACCCTGTGTAATGGATGGGTGTGTTTGAGACCCTGTGTAATGAATGGGTGTGTTTGAGACACTGTGTAATGAATGGGAGTGTTTGAGACATGTGTGTTTGAGACCTGTGTGTTTGAGACCCTGTGTAATGCATGGATGTGCTTGAGACCCTGTGTAATGAATGGGTGTGTTTGAGACCTGTGTGTTTGAGACCTGTGTGTTTGAGACCCTGTGTAATGCATGGATGTGCTTGAGACCCTGTGTAATGAATGGGTGTGTTTGAGACCCTGTGTAATGAATGGGTGTGTTTGAGACCCTGTGTAATGGATGGGTGTGTTTGAGACCCTGTGTAATGAATGGGTGTGTTTGAGACCCTGTGTAATGGATGGGTGTGTTTGAGACCCTGTGTAATGGATGGGTGTGTTTGAGACCCTGTGTAATGGATGGGTGTGTTTGAGACCCTGTGTAATGGATGGGTGTGTTTGAGACCCTGTGTAATGCATGGGTGTGCTTGAGACCCTGTCTAATGAATGGGTGTGTTTGAGACCCTGTGCAATGGATGGGTGTGTTTGAGACCCTGTGTAATGGATGGGTGTGTTTGAGACCCTGTGTAATGAATGGGTGTGTTTGAGACCCTGTGTAATGGATGGGTGTGTTTGAGACCCTGTGTAATGCATGGGTGTGTTTGAGACCCTGTGTAATGAATGGGTGTGTTTGAGACCCTGTGTAATGAATGGGTGTGTTTGAGACCCTGTGTAATGAATGGGTGTGTTTGAGACCCTGTGTAATGGATGGGTGTGTTTGAGACCCTGTGTAATGGATGGGTGTGTTTGAGACCCTGTGTAATGAATGGGTGTGTTTGAGACCCTGTGTAATGAATGGGTGTGTTTGAGACCTGTGTGTTTGAGACCCTGTGTAATGGATGGGTGTGTTTGAGACCCTGTGTAATGCATGGATGTGTCTGAGACCCTGTGTAATGGATGGGTGTGTTTGAGACCCTGTGTAATGCATGGGTGTGTTTGAGACCCTGTGTAATGAATGGGTGTGTTTGAGACCCTGTGTAATGGATGGGTGTGTTTGAGACCCTGTGTAATGGATGGGTGTGTTTGAGACCCTGTGTAATGCATGGGTGTGTTTGAGACCCTGTGTAATGCATGGGTGTGTTTGAGACCCTGTGTAATGGATGGGTGTGTTTGAGACCCTGTGTAATGAATGGGTGTGTTTGAGACCCTGTGTAATGAATGGGTGTGTTTGAGACCCTGTGTAATGAATGGGTGTGTTTGAGACCCTGTGTAATGAATGGGTGTGTTTGAGACCCTGTGTAATGGATGGGTGTGTTTGAGACCCTGTGTAATGGATGGGTGTGTTTGAGACCCTGTGTAATGGATGGGTGTGTTTGAGACCCTGTGTAATGAATGGGTGTGTTTGAGACCCTGTGTAATGAATGGGTGTGTTTGAGACCCTGTGTAATGAATGGGTGTGTTTGAGACCCTGTGTAATGAATGGGTGTGTTTGAGACCCTGTGTAATGAATGGGTGTGTTTGAGACCCTGTGTAATGAATGGGTGTGTTTGAGACCCTGTGTAATGAATGGGTGTGTTTGAGACCCTGTGTAATGGATGGGTGTGTTTGAGACCCTGTGTAATGCATGGATGTGTCTGAGACCCTGTGTAATGAATGGGTGTGTTTGAGACCCTGTGTAATGAATGGGTGTGTTTGAGACCCTGTGTAATGCATGGGTGTGTTTGAGACCCTGTGTAATGAATGGGTGTGTTTGAGACCCTGTGTAATGAATGGGTGTGTTTGAGACCCTGTGTAATGAATGGGTGTGTTTGAGACCTGTGTGTTTGAGACCCTGTGTAATGGATGGGTGTGCTTGAGACCCTGTGTAATGCATGGATGTGCATGGCGGAGACATGCTTTGGGATTATTTTGTTTATGATGCTCACTTTAACATTCAGGTAGGGGTGTTAGTTTTATTTCCTAAACGCTTATACTGAGAATGTCTGTAACCAATGAGAAGAGCCATCCTGAGAAGCCCTCCATCCTGCTGTGTGAATGACTGCAGCATGTATCTGCGTGGAAGACTTCGTGTGCACAGCACTCAACTGAATATGAGAAAGACAGTGAAGAAATATTAAATACAGTGGCTCTCAAAAGATTTCACCCCCCCTTGGACTTTTCCACATTTTATTGTGTTACAACATGGAATCAAAATGGATTTAATTAGGAGTTTTTGCCACTGATCAGCACAAAAAAAGTCCATAATGTCAAAGTGAGAAATACAATCTACAAATTGTTCTAAATTAATTACAAATATAAAACAGAAAATAATTGATTGCATAAGTATTCACCCCCTTTGCTATGACACACCTAAATAAGCTCTGGTGCAACCAATTGTCTTTAGAAGTCACATAATTAGTTGAATGGAGTCCACCTGTGTGCAATTAAGGTGTTTCACATGATTTCAGGTTAAATACACCTGTCTCTGGGAGGTCCCACAGTTGGTTAGTACATTTCCTAACAAAGACTACATCATGAAGACGAAGGAACATTCAAAGCAAATCCGGAATAAGGTTCTTCAAAAGCACCAATCAGGGGTAGGATATAAGAACATTTCCAAGGCATTGAATATCCCCTGGAGCACAGTAAAGTCCATTATTAAGAAATGGAGAGAATATGGCACATCTGTGAATCTGTCTAGAACAGGCCGTCCTCAAAAACTGAGTATCCGGGCGAGAAGGGCACTAGTCAGGGAGGCCACCAAGAGGCCCATGGCAACTCTAAAGGAGTTACAGTGTTCCACGGCTGAGCTGGGAGACACTGTGCATACGGCAACAATAGCCCGGGTGCTTCACAAAACTAGCCTGGGAGAGTGGCAAAAAGAAAGCCATTGTTGAAAAAAACTCACATCAAATCTCATCTAGAGTTTGCCAGAAGGCATGTGGGAGACTGAGACCAAGTGGAAGAAGATTCTATGGTCTGATGAGGCCAAAATAGAGCTTTTTGGCCTCAACGCTAAGCGCTATGTTTGGTGCAAGCCTAACACCGCACATCATCCTGAGAACACCATCCCTACCGAGAAGCATGGTGGTGGCAGCATCATGCTATGGGGATGCTTCTCTGCGTCAGGGCCTGGAAAGCTCGTGAAGATAGAGGGCAAAATGGATGCAGCAAAGTACAGAGAAATTCTGGAGGAAAACCTGCTGAAGTCTGAAAGAGACCTGGGACTTGGGAGAAGATTCATCTTCCAGCAGGACAATGACCCCAAACATACAGCTAACGTCACACTGGAGTTGCTTAAAAACAAAAAGGTCAATGTCCTGGAGTCGCCCAGTGAAAGCCCGGACCTCAATCCAATTGAGAATATGTGGAAAGAGTTGAAAATTGCTGTTCACCAAAGGTCCCCATCCAACTTGACGGAGCTTGAGCAATTTTGCAAAGAAGAATGGGCAACAATTGCAGTGTCCAGATGTGCAAAGCTAGTAGAGACTTATCCAAATAGACTCATGGCTGTAATTGCTGACAAAGGTGCCTCTACCAAATATTGACTCAAGGGGGTGAATATTTATGCAATCAATTATTTTCTGTTTTGTATTTGTAATTAATTTAGAACAATTTGTAGATTTTATTTTTCACTTTGACATTATGGACTTTTTTGTGTTGATCAGTGGCAAAAGTTCCTCATTAAATCCATTATGATTCCATGTTATAACACAATAAAATGTGGAAAAGTCTAAGGGGGGTGAATACTTTTGAGAGCCACTGTAGGAAACTGGCAAACCCTCTACTCTTATATTTCCCCTGCACATTCTTGGCAAAATTCTAAATGTTTATTCTTCCAAAGTTTCAATGTTTAAGCTCCAAACTATGAACACCTCAGTGTTACCAGAGTATTTTTTGCACAGTATTTTTGCAGTTTTGCCATGCTTATATTATGCATTCACAATAGTTTATCCTGGTTTGCCATGTTGTTTATTAAGATGCTTTACTATACCTCGCTATTCTTTACAATGCTTACCTGTGCTTCACTGTGCTTTATTACACTTTGCTGTGCTTTTACTATGGGAAACTTTACCATGCTGTCACTGTGCTTCATTACACCTTGCTGTGCTTTACCATGCTGTCACTGTGCTTCATTACACCTTGCTGTGCTTTACCATGCTTTCACTGTGCTTCATTACACTTTGCTGTGCTTTACCATGCTGTCACTGTGCTTCATTACACCTTGCTGTGCTTTACCATGCTGTCACTGTGCTTCATTACACCTTGCTGTGCTTTACCATGCTGTCACTGTGCTTCATTACACCTTGCTGTGCTTTACCATGCTGTCATTGTGCTTTATTACACTTTGCTGTGCTTTACCATGCTGTCACTGTGCTTCATTACACCTTGCTGTGCTTTACCATGCTGTCACTGTGCTTCATTACACCTTGCTGTGCTTTACCATGCTTTCACTGTGCTTCATTACACTTTGCTGTGCTTTACCATGCTGTCACTGTGCTTCATTACACCTTGCTGTGCTTTACCATGCTGTCACTGTGCTTCATTACACCTTGCTGTGCTTTACCATGCTGTCACTGTGCTTCATTACACCTTGCTGTGCTTTACCATGCTGTCACTGTGCTTCATTACACTTTGCTGTGCTTTACCATGCTGTCACTGTGCTTCATTACACCTTGCTGTGCTTTACCATGCTGTCACTGTGCTTCATTACACCTTGCTGTGCTTTACCATGCTGTCACTGTGCTTCATTACACCTTGCTGTGCTTTACCATGCTTTCACTGTGCTTCATTACACCTTGCTGTGCTTTTACTGATGGACACTTTCACAATGGGTTCAAAGTGATTCCATGTTTATAACAAGGCAATAATAATGCAGCTCCACAGCATAGTTTCTCAGTGTCTCTGGTCTCGTACTCACTAGATGTTGGGAGCGATGTGATGGATCTTCATGCAGTTCTTATCGGCCACCACCATGTCATCAGTGGCCCTGGTGTCAGCTCCCAGAATCACACCGTCCTGCAGGATAAAACACAGTCAACTGCAGACAAGCTGATAAAGGGGTCTCATTGTGAGCTGTCACTAAGAGAAGCTGATAAAGGGTCTCATTGTGAGCTGTCACTCAGAGAAGCTGATAAAGGGGTCTCATTGTGAGCTGTCAATCAGAAAAGCTGATAAAGGGGTCTCATTGTGAGCTGTCACTAAGAGAAGCTGATAAAGGGGTCTCATTGTGAGCTGTCACTCAGAGAAGCTGATAAAGGGGCCTCATTGTGAGCTGTCACTCAGAGAAGCTGATAAAGGGGTCTCATTGTGAGCTGTCACTCAGAGAAGCTGATAAAGGGGCCTCATTGTGAGCTGTCACTCACAGAAGATGATAAAGGGGCCTCATTGTGAGCTGTCACTCAGAGAAGCTGATAAAGGGGCCTCATTGTGAGCTGTCACTCACAGAAGCTGATAAAGGGGCCTCATTGTGAGCTGTCACTCAGAGAAGCTGATAAAGGGGTCTCAATGTGATGTTACTGATAGGTATAGGGTTAGGGTCTCATTGAACCAATGAGACACAATGAAACAATCAAACATGAACCCACAGCACCCGCTTCAAACACAAACCCACAGCACCCGCTTCAAACACGAACCCACAGCACCCGCTTCAAGCATGAACCCACAGCACCCACTTCAAACACGAACCCACAGCACCCGCTTCAAACATGAACCCACAGCACCCTCTTCAAACACGAACCCACAGCACCCGCTTCAAACACGAACCCACAGCACCCGCTTCAAACACGAACCCACAGCACCCGCTTCAAACACGAACCCACAGCACCCGCTTCAAACATGAACCCACAGCACCCACTTCAAACACGAACCCACAGCACCCGCTTCAAACATGAACCCACAGCACCCACTTCAAACACAAACCCACAGCACCCGCTTCAAACATGAACCCACAGCACCCACTTCAAACACGAACCCACAGCACCCGCTTCAAGCACGAACCCACAGCACCCGCTTCAAACACGAACCCACAGCACCTGCTTCAAACACCAATGGCTAACCATTCAACTAAACTATAGGGCAGCAGTGTGGAGTAGTGGTTAGGGCTCTGGACTCTTGACCACAGGGTTGTGGGTTCAATCCCAGGTGGGGGATAATGCTGCTGTATCCTTGAGCAAGGTACTTTACCTAGATTGCTCCAGTAAAAACCCAACTGTATAAATGGGTAATTGTATGTAAAAATAATGTGTAAATGTAATTGTATGTAAAAATAATGTGATATCTTGTAACAATTGTAAGTCACTCTGGATAAGGGCGTCTGCTAAGAAATTAATAATAATAATAAAGAGGGAACTCTGCAATCCAGACATCACGCTTAGCATAGCACAGTGTTTTTACAGTTCCCCCAATGTTCCCTTGGTTATACTACGCATTTACACTGGTTTGATATGTTTATTAAGATGCTATTCTTTACCATGCTTTCACTGTGGGACACTTTTATAAGGGAAGTGCTGGTGTCACGCTGCCGTCAATGTTATTAACTCATCAGCTGCAGGGAGCAGATCTTACCTTGAATATAATCCCTGCGATGGTGGTACCAGTCTTCCGTGCTTTGGGGGCCTTGAACCCCTGTCCAGACATCTGCTCTTCTAGCATGGCATTCCTGTGAACACACAATGACACTGTAACACAAATACAACAACACAACGATACAACAACACAACAACACTGTAACACTAATACAACAACACAACAATACAACAACACTGTAACACCGATACAACAACACAACGATACAACACTGTAACACTAATACAACAACACAGCGATACAACAACACTGTAACACCGATACAACAACACAACGATACAACAACACTGTAACACTAATACGACGATACAACAATACAACACTGTAACACTAATACAACAACACAACAATACAACAACACTGTAACACCGATACAACAACACAACGATACAACACTGTAACACCAATACAACAACACTGTAACACCAATACAACAACACAACGATACAACAACACTGTAACACTAATACAACAACACTGCGATACAACAACACTGTAACACTAATACAACAACACAACGATACAACAACACTGTAACACTAATACAACAACACAACGATACAACAACACTGTAACACTAATACGACGATACAACGATACAACAACACTGTAACACCAATACGACAACACAACGATACAACAACACTGTAACACCAATACAACAACACAACAATACAACACTGTAACACTAATACAACAACACAACAATACAACACTGTAACACTAATACAACAACACAGCGATACAACAACACTGTAACACTAATACGACGATACAACGATACAACACTGTAACACTAATACAACAACACAACGATACAACAACACTGTAACACTAATACAACAACACAACGATACAACAACACTGTAACACTAATACAACAACACAACGATACAACAACACTGTAACACCAATACAACAACACAGCGATACAACAACACTGTAACACTAATACGACGATACAACGATACAACACTGTAACACTAATACAACAACACAACGATACAACAACACTGTAACACTAATACAACAACACAGCGATACAACAACACTGTAACACTAATACAACAACACAACAACACTGTAACACCAATACAACAACACAGCGATACAACAACACTGTAACACTAATACGACGATACAACGATACAACACTGTAACACTAATACAACAACACAACAATACAACACTGTAACACCAATACAACAACACAACAATACAACAACACTGTAACACTAATACAACAACACAACGATACAACAACACTAACACCAATACAACAACACAACGATACAACAACACTGTAACACTAATACAACAACACAGCGATACAACAACACTGTAACACTAATACGACGATACAACGATACAACACTGTAACACTAATACAACAACACAGCGATACAACAACACTGTAACACTAATACAACAACACAGCAATACAACAACACTGTAACACTAATACAACAACACAACAACACTGTAACACCAATACAACAACACAGCGATACAACAACACTGTAGCACTAATACGACGATACAACGATACAACACTGTAACACCAATACAACAACACAACAATACAACACTGTAACACCAATACAACAACACAACAATACAACAACACTGTAACACTAATACAACAACACAACGATACAACAACACTAACACCAATACAACAACACAACGATACAACAACACTGTAACACTAATACAACAACACAACGATACAACAACACTGTAACACTAATACAACAACACAACGATACAACAACAACACAACAACACTGTAACAATATACAAATAAAACAATACAAATATATTGGTGCTGGGACGAACACAGGATTTTCATGTTCGGATATTCACTCATATTCGTTTGTTTTTCAAAAAGTAATACAAACCCTTATATTGCTCAACGCAGGCAGAGACAGCACAGCAGCGGGGGCAGGGGGCAGGGGGCGTGGGGCATGGCCCCTGTGCGTGTGCCTGTATTTTACAGCAAGACCTTACAATATGTCACACGTTAAAATCGAAAAAGCGAGTCATTTCAGGCCCATGAGATTCTGGCTCGCTCTAAAGCAGCACAACACATTTTTGTGCCAGATGGCTTTCCATAGAGATCACTAAGGGTGCGCATTCATAAACTGGTTTGTTTACTTTTTGCTGTCTAAAACTTTTAAATAGAGGCTCAAGAGCTGCTGTGTTGATTCTGTTATATATATATATATATATATATATATATATATATATATATATATATATATATATATATATATATATATATTAATCTCACATATCACACAGAGCTCTTTTTCATTTGCTACAGTTCATCTCTGTTTTATAATTGCACCTGTCTAATGCTCATCTGTTTTATAATTGCCCTAGTGTGGTTGTCGCTGCCTTTTGCAACCGAACTGTGTGTGTATACAAACCGTATTAAGAGCAAATGCCAACTCACAACCACATTCAGCCTGTGTGAGTACGAGGCCTTAGTGATTCTCTGAACCGTTTAAATTGTGCGCTACAGATGTATCGAGGCTTGCCATGAGGTTTGGTTGTTTGTCTATTTCATCCCACGTGCGGGTAACGTAGTAAAGTTAATAATTCAATTATAATATAAACAAACTAAAAGTAGTTATTTAAAATTACCCCTGTGGATGAAAATAAAAAATCCTAAAAAACAAGGTTTCAAAAACCCAGAGTTTGATCGGAAGTGATACTGAATAGACATCGTCGATTAAGAAGAGGAAGGTACCGTCCACACAAACCATCCAATGCAGTCCTACAAATGTGCACTATTATTACTTAAGATCATTGAAATAACACGAACATTAAGTTATTAGACGAATTGAATGCAGGAGTTGTCACTGTGTATAAAGCAGCCCAGTTTTGTCCACTTTGTTTTACAGCAGAGTCCGTGATGATGATGATCATTGGAAGGGTTTAAATGTTGTTTTTAGGATTTTTCCTACATTTGAGTAATTTGAAATAATTCCACACACTGAAAGGTAAATGTAGACACTATTCTGGTATGCTAAAAAAGTAAATACACCAATTAGCAGTAAAAAGAGGGGAACACAATTCAAATATCACATCAGTATGATGCTGTCTGTCTATTGCACATTGTTACTTTAGTCGTAATCTTCAATTAGACACTATTTGGCAGGGAGACCGTATTTCGTACTAATAGTGCCAAATACTGCCAGATGACTATTTGGCAGCACACTATTTGGCATAACACAGGGGTCGTAACCGCGATACTGCCTCTCTGTATGATAGAGCCTTCCGAAGCATTATTAGATTAAATAAACCCATCCGATACTTCCGAAGCATTATTAGATTAAATAAACCCATCCGATACTGCCTCTCTGTATGATAGAGCCTCCTGGAGCATTATAAGATTGAATAAACCCATCCGATACTGCCTCTCTGTATGATAGAGCCTCCTGGAGCATTATTAGATTGAATAAACCCATCCGATACTGCCTCTCTGTATGATAGAGCCTCCTGGAGCATTATAAGATAGAATAAACCCATCCGATACTCCCTCCTGTACAATACTGCCTCCCCATATGATAGTGTCGCTGTCAAGAGATGCAAATGACAAATACGGCTTTAAAATCGTTGGCCATGTAACTGTGTGTTTATTTTCAATACTATAGTGGTTTAATACTTCTTGCACGTAGTCTGCATGTTATTTAGTGTATTGTGATTTTAGTTAAAAAATAGACTCATCAAAACCTTAATTTATATAAATAAACAAGCAATGCCAGGGACGAGTTAGCACTGAATAGTATATTGAGAGCTTCTGGGTTTCTGGGTTCTCGTCGTGTTTATCTGCTTTCCTTTTAAACGACTCTGAGCACTGTGTAATGTGTTTAATGTGTTTGGCTTCTGAATTAAAACTGAGAATTGTTTTAATGTTAATGTTTGAAATTAATTCCAGCCCTAATGTAAGGTGTGTGTAATTCTCAACACGGAGGAGAAGTAGAAGGGCTCGCGGAGAAAAGTCTGTTCTTATTTATTTATTTTTTAAGGAAAAAAAACCTTCCAATTGAATGTACATTTTAAAAAAAAGCAAAAGCAGCACAGATCTAAAGATCAGTCCATTCATTTTCCCGAGAAACACTGTACAATACTGCCTCCCCTGTTCTTCCACTCTGCGCATGTCTTCAGAGTTCTGCACATGCGCAGTTAGCAAAAAGACACCATCATACGGGGAGGCAGTATTCATTACAACACTGGCAGCCTTTCAGCGTCGGTACAGCAGCCCACATTACCAGCAACAAACCCCCAGAGACCAGTGGTTTAACAGGGCCTTTGATATTCCACTGCCGACCTGGACTGGAGCTCCCAGGCGCCGCCGCACAATTGCACGGGTAAATAGTAAATTCATTACAATGGTAAATAGTGCATACATATAATATTCTTTTTTATTTAATATTTTGTTGTAAGGATTGTTAGTGACCTGTCTTCATTTCTTTTCTTTAGCGTTAGTATGCCGTTCCAATGATAATAAAAATAACGGTTTGAAATATAGCAACTGAATGACGTCGACGTAGTTGATTTTCATTGGTTCATTTGCCTCGCTACGGTGCAGACAGCACTGCTGTTGCATGACAATGACGGGTGAGTGGAATCCGAGCCGGATCCACTTTATACAGCCGAACCTCATGATCCGGCTCCAGTGAAAGCAAACTCCATTCCTTTTTTTAATCATGTTAAACAATTTGTGTAAAAATGATGCAGCATACATTTATAATTTTAAATACCACCCCCCGGGATGACAACTAAAAGTGCAGAGCCCGGGACCCCCCCCCCATCAAATCGCACCCTGGTTACCTGCGACAACCGGTAGCCCATCAGACAGTGAAACACTCATCACTGGTACGTTTATGAGCAGTTCATATACAGAATATGACGTAGTAAGTATTACCAGTTCTCTATTTATGAAACATGATAAGCATAACTTTTCATTAAGGTGTCAAACTGTTAAAAAAAACTACCGACTAATCTGGTGGGTTCTGTAATTTTCAATTCTGTGCTTTGCTGCCTTCCAAAGAGAAGTCGGCATATCTTCTGAAAGTTCTTTGTTGATTTTTGCAACAATTACTCGGGTATTTACTCTCAGGTAGAAAAAAATGTTCTAAAACCATTTCTTCCATTTTCATGCACTGATTCAAACTGAAATGTGAAAAAAATATTCTAAGCATGCGCAAATTAATTTGCATGACTGCGCATGTGTTCTGACTACAAATGAGACACTATTTGGCACAATACCTCACAAACCCTTTTAAAAATCACAAAGGAATGGCCTGTTTTGTTTCCAAACTTTGTATTTATTTTATATAAAAACGACTCTATCTGCAAAAAAACCAATATATTAAAAATACATAAATATACATATGATCATTTCCTTAACTTTGGTAACTCAAGTGAAGCGGACACACGTTGTGAACAGCGCGGTCTTCATTGCTGCTGTAACAGTGCTAGGCCTCACACCTGCCTTACACGGCTTGTGTTGATTCAACCTGAACGAAACTCAAAAACTCACCTCCGAACATTTTCAAAGTTGAATCCCCCGACAGGAGCGAAGCTAGGTTTTGCACTGAGCAGCATCGTGGAATGTGTGTAGATTTGAGAGAGAGAGAGATGGAGAGACAGGAAGATGACTTGCTTGCTGCGTGCGCACAAACATACATATAACAAAAAATTAAACTTTCACTTTCATCTTTTGTATCACATGATTTCTTTACAGCAACATTACCTCTCATTGCGGGACAGTTTAGAAGATGGATGTAGTGCTCTGTCTCCCTCTCGCGACGAACCGGGTGTATTGCAACCTGGGTGTATATTGATGGGTTGGGTTATTCAAAGGGCCTCATTTATGAAACTTTACGGTGCGCTATAATTGCACGTTAATGATTTCCGTATTACTTTAAATAAATTGCATGATAATGTATTTAAATGAACATCCAGCTCAGATAATGAGATGAGTTGTATTCACATGATAGGGCAGCAGTGTGGAGTTAGGGCTCTGGACTGTTGACCACAGGGTTGTGGGTTCAATCCCGCGTAGGGGACACTGCTGTTGTACCCTTGAGCAAGGTACTTTACTTAGATTGCTCCAGTAAAAACCCAACTGTATAAATGGGTAATTGTATGTAAAATAATGTATAAAAAATAATGTAATTGTATGTAAAAATAATGTGATATCTTGTAACAATTGTAAGTCGCCCTGGATAAGGGCGCCTGCTAAGAAATAAATAATAATTTACTAAAGTACGTTAATTTTAGTGCGCATATTAAAGTGGTCATTTATTAGTGCGTATGGAAACCAGGCTTTAACCACTGATATAGGTGGGTCATTCTACCAATAGAGTGCCTTTTGTGTCCTAGTGCCATATTTTGGATAAAATAACTGATTCTACTCAAAGAAATTAATACATCATAAAGTATTAAGTAGTTCCTATACACAATCACCAATAAAAACACACAAGATAGCATTTAAACTGAAAAAACACCGTATTTTTAAGGAAAAATCTGCAATGTCCTTTAAGAATATAACTCATTAAATCCCAATGTATTTTAAAATATCTCCCTTATCATAAAACACAACTTAGTACATTGTTTTTCAACTATAAATGTGTACAATCAATATTTATTAATATAAATTAAAATATTTAGTGCTGTCCCTAAATCCATTGTTAACCCTGTTACCGGAGAGAACCCCCCCCCCCCCCCCAGCAGAATAATGGATTATTCCACAAGTCACATGATTTTCAGCATGTGACATTGTCATCAAGGAGGAAGATATGGGAAACAACCTCAGGTATGTGTCTAAACAGTTTTTCATCATTTTTTTAAGCTATCTTGTCTTGGGGTACATAAGGTACCTTATAAATGTCAACCAGCAGCACACCTTGTGCACCCATGCTCTCTACCACATGGGAAACAAAGGCCAAACTTTCAGTCAGTCTGCTAGAGCAGGGGTAGGCAACCCTGGTCCTGGAGTGTCACGATCATGCAGGTTTTGTAGGTATCTCTTAATCATTAATTGCTAAATACCTGGAACACGGTAATTCTGACCAATTAAGCCAATCATTGAGGCTGTGTGGTCCAGTGGTTAAAGAAAAGGGCTTGTAACCAGTAGGTCCCTGGTTCAAATCCCACCTCAGCCACTGACTCATTGTGTGAACCTGAGCAAGTCACTTAACCTCCTTGTGCTCCATCTTTCGGGTGAGACGTTGTTGTAAGTGACTACAGCTGATGCATAGTTCACACACCCTAGTCTCTGTAAGTCGCCTTGGATAAAGGCGTCTGCTAAATAAACAAATAATAATAATTACTAAATTAATAAAAATAACAATTAGGGCTTGGGTAAAACAAAAACCATTAGTGTCTGTGAACTCCAGGACCAGGGTTGCCTACCCCTGTGCTAGAGGCTGCTGCTGTGTGGAGAGCCCGACGGGATGTCGTACTCTGAAAAAAACAAAGAAGGTACTGCATACAGCTTAGTAAGTGCTTGGAGGAGCTAGGTTTTTGTTTGTTTGATTTTGTTTTGAATAATGAAAGTGCGCATTGTGTGCTTAAAAATCAAGGTTAAGTCTCTGGGTCATGTTTTTATAGGGGCACAAACCTTTTCTTTCTTTATATATATATATATATATATATTGTTTTAATTGCATTTAAAATGTAATTGTAAAACCATAAATATCTTATTTACTGGTCGCTGTGCCTCTAAAGAAATGAAATCTCCGAATAGGAAAGACTGCGATCAAGCAGTGATGTCGCTCTTCACAGAATCTCCAGTGCTGTTGAGCGGTATTGCTGTTTGCTCAGAGTTTGAAGGGTGTGACATCATTATAATTTATTTATTTATTTATTTATTTTAATTTAGTAGTCGCCAATTGATTTTACCCCATTTTCTCCCAATTTGACATATCCAATTATTTTTTAGGCTCAGCTCACCGCTGCCACCCCTGCGCTGACTCGGGAGCGGCGAAGACGAACACACTCTGTCCTCCGAAGCGTGTGCCGTCAGCCGACCGCTTCTTTTCACACTGCAGGCCCGCCATGCAGCCACCTCAGAGCTACAGCGTCGGAGGACAACGCAGCTCTTGGGCAACTTACAAGGTCGGCAGTGGAATAGCCTGGACTCGAACCGGCGATGTCCAGGCTATGGCTTTTTTTTTATGCTGGTGACACACTTTATTACAGTCGTTCTGCAGCATGACTGTGTTTACATTACAGGAGTCTGCTTTGAGATGAGAAAGTAAAACTTACGATTTAAAAGACCATTTTGTTGTTTCACGGAAAATAAAACCCTGTCAATTAAATTAATTCTACTATTAACAAGTTTCTCTGTGATTAACACACACAAATGGCTGAACAGGGATCAATTGAATTTGTAAAGGAGAGTGGAAAAGTTGGCGGAAAACACAGAAAATCAGAAGCCCTTATTTATATGTCACCTTCTTGACCAGACCTCTCTTGGAGAAAAAAAAAGAGATTTAAATCTCAACGGGACATTCCTGGTTAAATAAATACAATGCAATAAAATAAAAATAAATAATAAAATAATTCTCTAGCTAACAAGTGTGGGATTCACACCCCACAGCATTGCCAAAAACACTTTTCAAAATGATGATGTCACGTCAGGTTGTCTTCTTACTCAGTGCATCCATTGTGACACAAGGCCTTTTCCCATGGGCCATCTTGAAAAACAAGTTAGACGACATCAGCATGTTTTATCTCTCAATCCAATGAAAACGGTCTCCTTATAAAGCCTGATATCAGCACCACAAGACCACACACATAATCCAGTTAAAGGAATAAAATGTACGGATGAAACTCCACAACTGGTAAGTCTAAATATTCTATAAATCTGTTTAGTTTAAAGACCTTCCTCATCGCGAAGACTTTGTTAGTTATCGTGCTTCCCGCCTTTTTTTTTTTTGAGCGCGCTCTCGTGCTTTCTAAGCGCGTGCCGCGGGACAACTGATGAAACTGGCACGTGACTCGATCACAGTGACGTCGAGTCATCTGCTTTGCAAAACAGCCACACGCTGCTTATGTATTGTATATTATATTCTAAATGCTATATATATAGGGGCCCCTAAAACATATATAGGGGTTCAAAGAGTCTCCGGCCTGCAGCCCTCCGTGTGATTGCCGACTGTGGGTCGAATTATTATTGTTTTTGTTGTCTTTCATTTTCTCAAACAAACCAATAAAAACGCCATCTGTGTTGTTTGAAATAAATCACAAATAATCGTTTCTGACAACAACAAAAAAAGTTTCACAAACTCTACCACGTATCTCTGATATAAAATAAGCTTATTTTCTGAAGTCAAGAATATC
>CM060278.1:6123605-6158605 GCA_030684275.1 Acipenser oxyrinchus oxyrinchus | reverse complement strand
CACACACACAGCACATGTCAGGCGAGCTCAGGTTTCTCGTCATCGCGCTGCAGCGGACCCCACCGGCCAGGCGTCCAGTGAGCTCGGACGGACATCTGCAGGGCTGGCCTTTGTCCCCCGGAGGCCGGTCGGTCGCTGACCTCCGCTCTGGAGTTCCTGGGTGTGGAAGAGGAAGCTGGCTCGCTCGTGGGATCGGAGGACGTCCGCTGAGCCTTCAATTCTCCTGAGCTGTGTGGGGAATCGCTGCGGTGAGGGGAGACAGGACATTCTACTTAGGGGAGCAAATCAGGGGTTAAATAATTGGGCATTTTAGAGAGTAAAGTGTTTATATAACTTAATGAGATCGCTGGGGTGGAATCTAGCTGCCAGTTCATCAAGCAATGTTGTCATTTTCCACATTCTGAATGCTTTGAAGATAAATGGCCTCTCAATTTTGCAGGTTTAAGAGCTTCATTTGACAAAACCTCCTGACAAATACCACACTGGGGTCAAATGACTTCAATCAGTCGCTGTTTTGTTAATCGATTAACATTGGCTTCAATTGATAGCAGCTGAACCATCGCGGCAATTATTATTACGTCTCTAAAATAACAACTGGGAACTGCTTTAAAAGATAAAAGGAATTGATCCCAACCCTAGCTGGCACTGCAGATGAGAGGAAACCGTCCCTGACAAAGAAACAGACTCAGACAAGCTTGGTGGCTGCAGCTTCTCTTGTCTAAGCATGTTTGCCCCTCAGTTTACTCTGGTTTGCCATGGTTTTAAATGTGCTTTGCCATACCTTTCTGCTCTTCATAACACTTACCTCCTGCTTTACCGTGCTTTCACTGTGCTTTATTACACTTTGCTGTGCTATTACTTTTACAAGGGAATCCATGATAGTACGTTGATGTGCTCTTAACATTGTGTTCCATGCATATTAACCATGTGCTTTATTGAAGGCTCTCTGCTCCAGAATCCTCAGTGTTCATTGGCTGTGTTTCTGTGTCTGTCCAGCCCCTTACAGCGAACCGCAGTTAGCAATTGGCCTGCCTCGCCCCGGTGATCATGTGACCCTGACTGTCAAGGTGGCGGGCGGTTATCCCCGGCCCACACTGCTGTGGCTGAATGCGGCAGGAAGTGACATCACAAACCAGAGCCACACCAAGCAGTCTGTGGACAGCAGGGGGCTCTACCAGATCCAGAGCGAGCTGGAGGCGGTGGTGAATGAAGCAGAGACCTTCACCTTCGAGCTGGATCACCCCGTGATGGAGCAGAGAGTGAGCCGAGCTGTCACCCTGCACCCAAGCACAGGTAAGGGCATGTGGAGCGAAATCAGGGCTGAGCGCTGGGGTGAGGGTGCACCGCTTTTATAATTCAGTCAACCCGAGTCAACCTCAATTCAGAACGTCCGATTCTGTTCCCTCTCCGCTGCAGCTCTTTACTGAAGTTCAGCGGGCAGCCGATTACAGAAGACTCCTTGTCCGTTGCTACCAGACCCTGTTGAGATTAGTCATGTGTGCAGTAGTCAGGCCATGAACTGTGAAAGTGCCTGGCCTTGTTAAATAAAACATTCACAAAGAGAATGCTGATAAATGTTGAACACGCTCAGATAAAGAAATGAAAGGGGAGCTTTGTTTCATTTCATTAAGGTAGCAGCAGAGTTCTCCATTACAGGTCAGTTAATATTATATAGACACTGAATGCAGAAGTTTTAATTAATCATATATCGACTGGACAGTATACTTCAGGCTTTGAGAAACAAATACCCCTTGTTTTGATCTAGAGTCCTCTCCCAATGCAGTCCCCTGTCAGACACTACCCCTCTCATGTTGATCTGGTGTCCTCTCCCAATGCAGTCCCCTGTCAGACACTACCCCCTCATGTTGATCTGGTGTCCTCTCCCAATGCAGTCCCCTGTCAGACACTATCCCCCTCGAGGACAGTAGTTTCCCACTGTACACCTCCACTCTGCTCCATGTTGGTACAGTATGTCAGCGTCGTCTCCTCTTTCTGCAGGCGTTCAGTATTGAACAGAGAAGCCGGCTGCCTGTTACATTCTCACTGCTGCTTGTGTTGCTGCTGGCGCTCGGCATGTTTCTTTATGGAGCTGGAGCAGCTGTAACAGGCTGAGCGATCCCTCCCTCTGCTCAGAAACCAGCACAGCTACCCCTGAGGGTATACCTTTACACTGCAGTGACTGGATGGAGGGAGCAGGGGAACTCTGCCTGAAGGTTCTTGACCTGCAACTCCTCCAGGATTTCTTTAACATGCCAGTGATGTGTGATGCTTTGCCGTTACTATGCTGCCCCCTGTCGGTGAGATGAGGCAAGCTCTAAAGCCACCAATGCAGACGAGCCCTGAAAGTTCATTTCTGTGTGGAAATTCAGTGTATAAAAGTGTCCCATTTGTCTGCGTTTGGGAGAGAAGCTGGTGACGTCACATTCCCAGCAGCGTAACCGTCCTACTGGGATTAGAAAAATACACGGCGGCAAGATCGTGTTGGCGGACTGTCAATCAAAACACGAATGTGCAAATCGGAGCGACCAGATTGGCAATTGGTCACGTGATTGCTCAGCTGCCTGATGTGTCTTATTATTTTACATTATTTACAAAAGCTATTATTATTCTTCTTATTATTATTGTTGTTATTAATGTATTTATTTTTTGAATGTCAGTTTATTAAAAATGAAATAAGATGTGCCATTGTTCAGTAAAGACAACACAAACACACTGTGGGCGTGTTTGTATTAAACGTTACTTGGTCAGCTACACTGTCTTGTATTCATTTTCATTTTTGTTTTGTTTTGTTTGGGGTCTACTTCAGTCTTACACCAGGGCCCCGTCAATCCTAATGCGCCAGGGTTGTTTGTTATTTCCGTTTTTCTATCAAATCCAAATCCATTTCCAATTTCTTTTTAAAACAAATCCCTATTCCATTTTAATCGATTCTAAAACATCATTGATTAACATTCTGTTAAAATAGAGCTTGGTGACAAATGACCTCAATGGAAGCCACTGTTTGTTAGTCGATTTTAAATTGGCTTCAAACGATAGCAGTTGAACGATCGCAACAATGATGTCTCTAAAATATGAATTCCAGTTCCTTCGAAGGAAAAACCTCAGCGGGGACGGCTGTTGGTCATTCAAACTGATTGAAAGAATGCGCTTGTTTCATGAAGCCAGATTGTCTTCGGAAGCCTGAAACGTTCAATAAAGTCTGAAACTCGGAGACACCCAACCCCTGTCTTCAGAGTGATTCAAATAGTCTCAAATGTTTATTAAAAGTCATAGATTTACTTCCAGACCTCGCGTATGAGTTCCTCGCTGTATGAATTCAACACCGGACGCTTTACGGAGCAACACTACCATCTATTGGAGCGGTACGGAAACACCACTTCGCATTTTTATTATCACAAGGGAACGGTATAAGAAGCAGTGAGATTTTAAAGTCTCGCTCCTTCAGGTCGTTGGGTCGGCCCTGTAAGCTCTGTGATCTTTAATGCTCTGAGATGCTTCCTCTCAGTCATTTCCAGGCATCAGATGTGCTGAACTGTACAACCGAAACTAAACAGATGCGCATGTCATGAATGACCGGTTTGTTTGAGTATGGAACGAATTCAATTAGTTTTTAACTATTGTGTGGACTGAAATGTTATTTTTCACTATTATTATTCTGAATGTGTTTTGTTTTATTCACTAATTGTTGATTTATGATGCTTGAGCACCAACACCTAATACAGATTGAGCTTGCTGACGCCCGACTCTCACATTAACTATCACAGGTGTGTTCACCTGCACTAATCTCACTGTAAGACCGAGTGTTTAACTTCAAAACACTTACTTGTAACACTTTTCAAACACGTCATTACGTTTAGAATTCTAAATGTGTTTAGGATTTAAACACCTTGTGGTGTTTATTTTGTAAACTCTTGGACGTGTTTATGATTTGTAACACACTTAAAACATTTGTACGCGTTTATTATTATTATTATTATTATTATTATTATTATTATTATTTATTTCTTAGCAGACGCCCTTATCCCTTATAACCGGGCTGGTGTTTAAAATCTAAACATTAAACTTAGCAAAAACGGTACAGATTAAACACAAAACGTTTAACAATTATTTAGAGTTCCAAATGACCAAACACCAGTGTTACACCTGATGACGTATAAACACAGCTGTTTAGGAACAGAACGCTTCTATTTTACTATACACGGATGCCATTTAGATATTAAGCGCTTAACGCGTTCTTTGGTTTTTACAGTATACCCTTCACAGACAATAAAAAGAGGGCTCTGACTCACATGAACAGAGAGAAAAACAAACGAACGGTGCCAAGAGAAATACAGACCAGCAAGATCGACCCGCGTACTAGTGGATCAAGTAGGTGCGCAGGTGGACAAGAGCGTGTGAGCAGAGCCGGTGAAAGATGCAAGCGGATCCACACACCTTTAAACACCCGGAGTGCGAGAGAGGAGCACGGAGACTGGAAGAGACGCGACCAGGGCAGCAAGGAGGGAAGCTGCGTGGATCTGTGCTCGTGTTTAGCTGCAGAAGACGCTGACGGGTGTGTATTTTCGCCTACTCTGTAAGACTGTGGCTGCCGTATCCCCTTCCGAGATAAACCCGGTTGGAATGGAGTAAGCTGAGACTGTTTCTATATTTTTGAAATCTGTTCTTGCAACCAGTTGTGCTGAATAATTGCTTTGTTGCGCCGGAGCCCAGCGCTGTTACCGGCTGAAGCTTTATCATTGGCTTTCAGCACCGCCAGTTTGAAAATGGTTCCAGTGCCACTGAATTCTGATGCGTTCTTTTAATTGCTATTAAAGGGTTATTGAACGTGTTTTAAAAATACTAGTTCGACTATTTCTGTGTTAACCAGATAAACAAAACAAAAAAAACGATATTGTATGCTGTGATCTATGAAATTCCATCTTTTAAAGAAACTTATGTAATCTATTTTATAACTACCCTGTGTTGTGTGGTCCTGGGATCAAACAGAACCTGCAAAGAGAGATCCGATTAGCCTAAGTGTTACCAAGTACTAGATTCCTAATTACCAGCGTATACCACCATCCTGGGACCTGGTGCCCATACCTTTCACCATGTGGTGTAGTTCAGCTACCTATTATAATTTGAATAAATATACTTACCCACTGTTAACTTGTCTATCGTGACTCGCATTCTTATTAAGATATATTTGAATAAATGAAAGCAAGCGACACGCACTGTGTTTTCAGTGACAGGGATTTTTAATAGACTCTTTTCTCTCTCAAGCTCAGTGATCTCTTTTCAACGAGGATGATTCCTGAAGCAGAGAGGAAGAAATCCTCCACAGTCCGGAGCTGCTCCTGTTTCTTACTTTTTTTTAAAATTTATTTATTTTTTTAATTTTAGAATGCCCAATTATTTTATCCCAATTTAGAATGTCCAATAACTTTTTCCCCAATTTAGAATGTCCAATAACTTTTTTCCCCAATTTAGAATGTCCAATTATTTTTTCTCCTCAGCGCAGCAATTTCCCACACAGCCCAATTATTTACCCAATTTAGAATGTCCAATAACTTTTTCCCCCAATTTAGAATGTCCAATAACTTCTTTCCCCCAATTTAGAATGTCCAATAACTTGTTTTCCCCAATTTAAAATGCCCAATTATTTTTTCCCCTCAGCGCAGCGATTCCCCACACAGCTCAGCGGAAGTGACGGTCCAGTGGGAGCGTCTTCCGATCCCACGACCAAGCCAGCTTCCTCTTTTACACCCAGGATCTCAAGAGCGGATGTCAGCGAGCTGGACAAAAGGCCAGCCCTCCAGGCGTCCGCCCGAGCACACTGGGTGCCTGGCCGGTAGGGTCCGCTGCACTGCGATGAGGAGAAACAGTCCCTGCCGGTTTTGCCTCCCTAACCCACGGGAGCACCAGAGCCCAGGATCTCAAGAGCGGATGTCAGCGAGCTGGACAAAAGGCCAGCCCTCCAGGCGTCCGCCCGAGCACACTGGGTGCCTGGCCGGTAGGGTCCGCTGCACTGCGATGAGGAGAAACAGTCCCTGCTGGTTTTGCCTCCCTAACCCACGGGAGCGCCAGAGCCAATGCGACGCTCCCTGTGGAATCCCCAGCGAAGACCAGCGACTTCGCACAGCCAGGGAGCGAACCAGCGCTCCCCCTGACTGTATGACTCGCCCTGCACACCAGGCAGTCGTGCCTTTACCAGGTGAGCCACTCAGGGACCCCTGACTTCATCTTTTTTGCGGTTGAGCAGCTGGGTGGTACCAATCCAATCAGCCAAAAGTAGGTCAGCCTACATCCCCTGAAACAGGAGCGAAATTCAACGGAAGTCCTCTTCTGCGATTGTGAAATCAGAAGCTTAGTTGAAAAGACAGAGCAGATCATACAGATTGGAGTCTATTGGAATAGAAGAGCAAGAGGAGGAGGAGGAAGAGGAAGAGGAGGATGCAGAAATCCTATAAACGCATCTTGGGGTGGGCGTGGTTTTTAAAAGCCAAGCCCATTTTTCTGGCTCCGAAGCCGCGGCGGGATTTTGGTGTTCGACGGGTTTGCGGGCATGGGTTTCTTCTCCTTTGTTTTTTGATGTACTTCTGGCTTTTAGTTTCTGGATTCCCTCCTGACTTCTTAAATATTTTCTGAATCTGTTTTGTAAAACATTTCTTCATGCTCATGCAAAGGGTCTCTGCAGTGGACGCCTGCGAAGATAAAAGTTTTTTTGTTACGTAAAATGTATTTCGCGCATAAAACTGCAAAAGTAAGCGTTACAGAGTGAAACTTAATATCATCATTTAAAATGCAGGTCCTTTCACGCTGGGTACACACGGGGTGAGACATACCCAGTGTGAAACGGTTCTTTAATTTAATCTCATCGCTTCATATTGTATCAACATAGAGATCCTTGCAAAAGTTTTTTTTCTCGGGACAGAAGAAGGGGCTAATGAATCAGTCAAAACAGAGAATGCAACTACATAGATAAAAAATAAAATAAAACGACTTGCCCGCCCCAGCTAAGAGAGCATCTCCGCTTTTTAACTGGCCAGTGTGTTACCCAATTTACAATGCAATTATTCATGAACAGTCTTGCCTTGCTAGCCCTCTGCTGCTGCTGCTGCTGCTGCTGATGGCAGTCGAGGAGAAGTTGATCTCGGTTAGTGTTGGAAGCGGCGCTCCCACTGGACCTTCTCGGCTCTCCATTTCCAGCACATTTTCCGAAGAGCCTGGCACAGGTCGTGGGGCCCTTGCTGCGGAAGACGTCCGCCTTCCCTGTGTTGACGTGAGGCTCATCGGGTTGTTCGGCACTGGAGCTGCCCGCCGGTGACTTTCGGGGCAGAATTCTCTGAGCCGAGCCTTGATCCTGGACACCGCTTTAGCCTTGGTCTCGGCTCCAGCTTTAGCACACAATTCAGCCAGAGCCCTGGCCTCCGCTTCAGCCTCAGTCTCAGGCGCGGCAGTCGCAGCCTTGGCCTCTGCTGCAGCTGCAGCCTGGCGCCTAGCCATGGCCTTCGCTTCAGCTTTAGCTTCAGCCTCAGTTTTGGCCTTTGGCTCAGTCTCAGCCCAGGCCTCTGGCACAGCATTGTGCCCAGGCGGAAGCTTAGCTCTTCTCCTAGCCCGAGCCCTAGACCCAGTCTTAGCCTCAGCCTCAGTCCCGGTCTCTGGTTCACCCTCAGCCCAGGCCTCTGGCACAGCATTGGACCCAGGCAGAAGCTTCGCTTTTTCCGAGCCCTAGCCCCAGTCTTAGCCTCAGTCCCGGTCTCTGGTTCAGCCTCAGCCCAGGCCTCTAGCACAGCATTGGACCCAGGCAGAAGCTTAACTCTTCTCCTAGCCTGAATCCCAGTCTTAGCCTGATGCTCAGCCCAGGCCTCTGGCACAGCATTGGACCCAGGTGGAAGCTTCGCTGTTCTCCGAGCCCTAGCCCCAGTCTTAGCCTCAGTCCCGGTCTCTGGTTCAGCCTCAGCCCAGGCCTCTAGCACAGCATTGGACCCGTGCAGAAGCTTAGCTCTTCTCCGAGCCCGAACCCTAGTCCCAGTCGTGGACTGAGCCTCAGTCCCGATCTCTGGCTCAGCCTCAGTCTTGGCCTCTGGCTCAGCCTTGGGCCTGGGCAGAAGCCTAGCTCTGATCCTAGCTTTAGCCTCATCTTCATCTTTAGCTTTAGCTTCAGCCCTGGCCTTGGCCTCATTCTCAGCTTCAACCCTGGCCTTGACTTCAGCCTCAGTACTGGCCTTAACCCTGGCCTTGGCCTCATTCTCAGCTTCAACCATAGCCTTAGCTTTCGTCTCGGCCTCAGTACTGGCCTTAGCAGCCCTGGCCTTACCTTCAGCCTCGACCTCGGCACTCGCCTGGGCCCTGGCCAGGGTCCGAGCCTCCCTTGCTCTGTCAAACTCGATCAGGAGCTGCGTCAGCTGGTCAGGTTCTAACTGGTCAAGCTCAGCCCCTCCTCCTCCTCCTGCTCCTCCTCCTCCTCCTCCTCCGCTGAACGTGAACACATCCTCATTGTCTCGGAACGTCACTATCTTCCTCTTCTCCTCTTTCTCTTTCAGTTCGGTGTTTTAAGCTTCCAT
Source organism: Acipenser oxyrinchus oxyrinchus (assembly GCA_030684275.1). NCBI lineage: Eukaryota > Metazoa > Chordata > Actinopteri > Acipenseriformes > Acipenseridae > Acipenser > Acipenser oxyrinchus. Next base: position 6,150,059 of record CM060278.1, on the reverse strand, counting down.
TTCTCCGGCGTGACGGAGGGCTGTCCAGAAGTTCGTCCATAACGCTGCTCAGACCCTTTAAATCCAGACTCTCCAAATCCTCCTCCTCTGCTGGGGTCACCTGTATAAAAACAACAAACAATTGGGAGCTGTGCCTCCTAAAGAAATGAAATCTCTGAATAGGAAAGACTGCAGTGGTTTGACAAAATCTCCAGTGACGTTGACCAGTATTGCTATATCTGCTGAGTTTGAAGGGTGTGACATCAGTATAAATACATTTTGAGCATTCAGCTAGCTAAAATGTCTGAGATTCATGCCTCAGCTTCAGCCTCAGCCCTGGTCTCTACCTGAGCCTCAGCTCTGGGCTCTACCAGCCTCAGCCCTGGCCTCTACCTTCAGCCCCGGCTCTTGCCCTGGCCTGGTAATCTCAGAACCTCACCTTCTTCTCCTCTTTCTCTTTCAGTTCGGGTGTTTTAAAGCTTCCATTTCTCCGGTGTGGCGGAGGGCTGTTCAGAAGATCGTCGATATTGAGGTCAAAATCGAGACTCACCACATCCTCCTCCTCTGCTGAGGTCACCTGTAAAAAAATATAAAAAATTGGGTGCTGTGCCTCCTAAAGAAATGAAATCTCCGAATAAGAAAGACTGCGATCAAGCAGTGATGTCGCTCTTCACAGATCTCCAGTGCTGTTGAGCGGTATTGCTGTTTGCTCAGAGTTTGAAGGGTGTGACATCATCATAAATGCATTTTGAGCATTCTTAATACATTGCTAATTACCTCTAGTTGTGCTTAGAATCTGAGAGCTCAGACTGGTCTTAGTTTTTCAGTTCCTAGGGTTCGGAACGGAATTTGGGGGGGGGGGGGTATTAATGTTTTTTAGCTCCGTGGTCTTTGAGTAAACTTCAGGAAGAACTGAAAATTACTGTGTTGATAACTTTTTAAAAAGAGTTAAAAAAAATAAATAAATAAATAAAAAAATTGACTGTATCTGTGTAGCCGAGTCCTGCTTTTGTTTTTCTCTAAATGGTTTTATTGTAAATTTGATTAACTTGTTTGTATTGGTTGTGCTCATTTGAATTTGATTTGTATGGTATTTATTTTGTATTATATGCCACCTAAATAGCCCGGTCTGACTTGGGGGTGAAAAAAGAGATTAAAATCTCAACAGGACTTTTCTAGTTAAATAAACAAAATAACACAAATAAATAAATAAGTAATTCTCTAGCTAACAAGCGTGAGATTCATGCCTCAGCCTCAGCCCTGGCCTCTACCTTCAGGCTCGGTTCTTGCCTTGGCCTGGTAATCTCAGAACCTCACCTTCTTCTCCTCTTTCTCTTTCAGTTCGGGTGTTTTTAAGCTTTCATTTCTCCGGCGTGACGGAGGGCTGTCCAGAAGTTCGTCCATAACGCAGCTCAGACCCTTTAAATCCAGACTCTCCAAATCCTCCTCCTCTGCTGGGGTCACCTGTATAAAAAACAACAAACAATTGGGAGCTGTGCCTCCTAAAGAAATGAAATCTCTGAATAGGAAAGACTGCAGTGGTTTGACAAAATCTCCAGTGACGTTGACCAGTATTGCTATATCTGCTGAGTTTGAAGGGTGTGACATCAGTATAAATACATTTTGAGCATTCGCTAGCTAAAAATGTCTGAGATTCATGCCTCAGCTTCAGCCTCAGCCCTGGTCTCTACCTGAGCCTCAGCTCTGGGCTCTACCAGCCTCATTCCTGGCCTCTACCTTCAGCCTCGGTTCTTGCCCTGGCGTGGTAATCTCAGAACCTCACCTTCTTCTCCTCTTTCTCTTTCAGTTCGGGTGTTTTAAAGCTTTCATTTCTCCGTTGTGAAGGAGGGCTGTTCAGAAGATCGTCGATAATGAGGTCGAAATCCAGACTCAGCACATCCTCCTCCTTCTCTGCTGGTGTCACCTGTAAAAAAAAAAAAATTGGGCGCTGTGCCTCTAAAGAAATGAAATCTCCGAATAGGAAAGACTGCGATCAAGCAGTGATGTCGCTCTTCACAGAATCTCCAGTGCTGTTGAGCGGTATTGCTGTTTGCTCAGAGTTTGAAGGGTGTGACATCATTATAATTTATTTATTTATTTATTTATTTTAATTTAGTAGTCGCCAATTGATTTTACCCCATTTTCTCCCAATTTGACATATACAATTATTTTTTAGGCTCAGCTCACCGCTGCCATCCCTGTGCTGACTCGGGAGCGGCGAAGACGAACACACTCTGTCCTCCGAAGCGTGTGCCGTCAGCCGACTTTTTCACACTGCAGGCCCGCCATGCAGCCACCTCAGAGCTACAGCGTCGGAGGACAACGCAGCTCTTGGGCAGCTTACAAGGTCGGCAGTGGAATAGCCTGGACTCGAACCGGCGATGTCCAGGCTATGGGTTTTTTTTTTATGCTGGTGACACACTTTATTACAGTCGTTCTGCAGCATGACTGTGTTTACATTACAGGAGACTGCTTTGAGATGAGAAAGTAAAACTTACAATTTAAAAGACCATTTTGTTGTTTCACGGAAAATAAAACCCTGTCAATTAAATTAATTCTACTATTAACAAGTTTCTCTGTGATTAACACACACAAATGGCTGAACAGGGATCAATTGAATTTGTAAAGGAGAGTGGAAAAGTTGGCGGAAAACACAGAAAATCAGAAGCCCTTATTTATATGTCACCTTCTTGACCAGAGCTCTCTTGGAGAAAAAAAAAGAGATTTAAATCTCAACGGGACATTCCTGGTTAAATAAATACAATAAAATAAAAATAAATAATAAAATAATTCTCTAGCTAACAAGTCTGGGATTCACACACCACAGCATTGCCAAAAACACTTTTCAAAATGATGATGTCACGTCATTCCACTAATACCACAGTGATGCAATAACAGCAAGCGATGATGTCATAGAATTCTGAAGTCATTTCATTACATTTTTTTTTTTAATAACAGTGTGATACCCACCCCTTAGCTGTCTTACACTGACATATATATATATATAGACACACACACACACACACACACACACACACACACACACTCGGGCAGCACTTAAGACACGTTGATATAGATATAAAATATCGATCTTTATAAGGACTTTTACCATTTTTTTGTTAAGAAATAAATGTACATAATTGTACAGTGACTTACTGTGCACAGACAGGTTGTCTTCTTACTCTGCGCATCCATTGTGACACAAGGCCTTTTCCCATGGGCCATCTTGAAAAACAAGTTAGACGACATCAGCATGTTTTATCTCTCAATCCAATGAAAACGGTCTCCTTAAAAGCCTGATATCAGCACCACAAGACCCCCACATAATCCAGTTAAAGGAATAAAATGTACTGATGAAACTCCACAACTGGTCAGTCTAAATATTCTTTAAATCTGTTTAGTTTAAAGACCTTCCTCATCGCGAAGACTTTGTTAGTTATCGTGCTTCCCGCCTTTTTTTTGAGCCGCTCTCGTGCTTTCTAAGCGTGCGCGGGACAACTGATGAAACTGGCACGTGACTCGATCGCAGTGACGTCGAGTCATCTGCTTTGTTAAACAGCCACACGCTGCTTATGTATTGTATATTATATTCTAAATGCTATATATAGGGGCCCCTAAAACATATATAGGGGTTCAAAGAGTCTCTGGCCTGCAGCCCTCCGTGTTATTGCCGACTGTGGGTCGAATTATTATTGTTTTTGTTGTCTTTCATTTTCTCAAACAAACCAATAAAAACGCCATCTGTGTTGTTTGAAATAAAACACAAATAATCGTTTCTGACAACAACAAAAAAAGTTACACAAACTCTACCACGTATCTCTGATATAAAATAAGCTTATTTTCTGAAGTCAAGAATATCTGACTAAGGTTTCCCTGACTTTACTACCCAGAAAAATAAATATTAACCTCTAGAAAATTAACCGGCTCTCACATTTCCATTTAAATTAGCTTATAAAAGATAAAAGACAAACTCACCTATTTTTTTTATCTTTTCGTCTCACTTATGTTTTTTTTTGTATTATTATTATTATCATTATTTAGGAACTTAAATAAATATGAAATACTATGTTTTCTAAAGAATATCAAACGGAAAAAAATTTGACCATCTCTGTCAGTACTCTGAAACACAATAAATCAAATCAGGTAACTTTTCAAAAAGATAAGTGACTTTCAAAATTCAACGTCACAAAGACTGACACCCAGCGTCACAAAGAAGACACGCGTGGGTCACATGCATCATTCTTTGTGACGTTAAATTTTAAAAGTCTTGTTTCTTTTATGCCGTGACGTTTTGGTTAAGATGTGTCTCCCGCATCCAGGCTACGTTTCCAGGTCTGTACGTAACGGATGCTGGAAAAAAAGTCGAAAAACTGCCATGTGCCTACAAATAGTACAAATCGATTATTTTATTACTATTTAAGATCGTTTTTAAACAACACTGACTACCTTCCGGCACGACACTATCCATTTAAAATGTGAACTCTGAGCTGTAGGTCCAATTATTATTATTTATTTATTTTCGTTTTATCACATAAGCCAATATAAACATCGTCTATGTTGATTTAAATAATAATAATAATAATAATAATAATAATAATAATAATAATAATAATAATTTTTTTTTTTTTTTTTGGTTTCTGTCCAAAATAAGTTACACAAACTCTACCTCGTCTCTATAAAATAAAATAAATTTTATTTTCGGTATTTTTGTTGAAAGTTAGGCCAGGCTTTTCAGCTACGGGGAAAGACAGATGTTCTGTTTTGCTGAACAGCTGCAATATTGTTTTTTTCTGTGTAAAATACACGCACTCGGGGCTGGGCCGGCATTGATGAGATTCTGGGATCAATAAGCTACTAACAACCAAACGAGCAAGATGGGCTGAATGGCCTCCTCTCGTTTGTAAACTTTCTTATGTTCTTATGTCCTGTATTTTGTCACATGTGTTTTGACTTGCAGCTGTATTTTCAGTGAGACCACCGCCCTTGTCAGTAAAGTGACGCAAATGTTCGCGAATAGAATTTGAATGTATATAAAGACTCTCACCAATCACTGCAGCACATCACTCTCCCTGGCTCCCTGGCAACCGCGGGAGCTGCACCATTCTTCACTGGGGGTGATCCGACTGGACTGCCAGAACTCATGAACCTTCCCCACAGACACAGACACAGAGACACCCCGCCCCAGCATGGTCCTATCCCGGACAATACATGCACCTCTTCAATAACAAACAGACAAACCACAAATTATTATTATTATTGTATTTCCCCAGCTCTTCTGTGCTGTTATGAAGAGGATGCCCAGCTCTTCTGTGCTGTTATGAAGAGGATGCCCAGCTCTTCTGTGCTGTTATGAAGAGGATGCCCAGCTCTTCTGTGCTGTTATGAAGAGGATGCTCAGCTCTTCTGTGCTGTTATGAAGAGGATGCTCAGCTCTTCTGTGCTGTTATGAAGAGGATGCTCAGCTTTTCTGTGCTGTTATGAAGAGGATGCTCAGCTCTTCTGTGCTGTTATGAAGAGGATGCTCAGCTCTTCTGTGCTGTTATGAAGAGGATGCTCAGCTCTTCTGTGGTGTTATGAAGAGGATGCCCAGCTCTTCTGTGCTGTTATGAAGAGGATGCCCAGCTCTTCTGTGCTGTTATGAAGAGGATGCCCAGCTCTTCTGTGCTGTTATGAAGAGGATGCCCAGCTCTTCTGTGCTGTTATGAAGAGGATGCCCAGCTCTTCTGTGCTGTTATGAAGAGGATGCCCAGCTCTTCTGTGCTGTTACGAAGAGGATGCCCAGCTCTTCTGTGCTGTTACGAAGAGGATGCCCAGCTCTTCTGTGCTGTTACGAAGAGGATGCCCAGCTCTTCTGTGGTGTTATGAAGAGGATGCCCAGCTCTTCTGTGGTGTTATGAAGAGGATGCTCAGCTCTTCTGTGCTGTTATGAAGAGGATGCCCAGCTCTTCTGTGCTGTTATGAAGAGGATGCTCAGCTCTTCTGTGCTGTTATGAAGAGGATTCTCAGCTCTTCTGTCTGTTTGCGCTGCCTCTGCTTCTAACCAGTAAGAGATTTATTCTTTTATACATCTTTATTCTGAACTACAGTAAATAGCATGGCCTTAGAGCAGGGGTTCAAAACTGTGGTCCTGGGGACCCCCTGTGTCTGCTGGTTTCCATTCCAACCGAGCTCTCAATTACTCAACTATACCCTTAATTGAAATGGTCATTTGCTTAATTAGACCTTTTAATTGTTTTCAGCTCTTAAACAGTTGCAGAGTTCAAGTTACTTATAAAATGGTAGAGCTAACTTGATTTTTAATATGAATCTGATGATTGCAATATATCAGTAGCAAGTGTGTTCCAGTTCATTTCATCAGAGAAGTACCTTCTATTTGGAACTTTTTAAAAGTTTGTTTCATGGTGACAAGATCAATTACTTTCATTTTCCTTTAGGTTTTTGTTTTGTTTATTTAGCGTGCCCAATTATTTTACCCCTGATTTCCTCCCCCGAAGAGTGGCTTGAAATACCCCCTCCTGTCCAACCTGAATGAAATGAACGCACACTGACACACACACACTCACACTGACACACACACACACTCACACTGACACACACACTGACACACAGACACACTCACACACACTGACACCCACACACACACACTGACACACACACACACACTGACACACACACACACACACTGACACACACACACACACACACACACTGACACACACACACACACACTGACACACAGACACACTCACACACACTGACACCCACACACACACACTGTCACACACACACACACACACTGATAAAATCACACACACACACACACACACACACACACACACACACACACACACTGACACACACACACACTCACACACACTGACACACACACACACAGTCTCACACACTCACACTGACACACACACTGACACACAGACACACACACACACTGACACCCACACACACACACTGTCACACACACACACTCACACTGACACACACACTCACACTGACACACACACACTGACACACACACACACACACACACACTGACACACACTCACACTGACACACACACACACACACACACACTGACACACACACACACTGACACACACACACACTGACACACACACACACTGACACACACACACACTGACACACACACACACTGACACACACACACACACACAACCTGACACACACTGACACAGAAACACACTGACACACACACACATGCACACACACACTGACACACACACACACTGACACACACACACACACTGACACACGCACGCACACACACACACACACACACACACTTGGCATTGTATGTATGAGCAGACATCTCACAGAGAGAGATAGTTTGAATTCAGAATCTAGTGACTTCATTGTCTGCCTTCCTTCCCACAGTTTCATTGGCAGTGTTGGTGCCCCGGTCTCCAGTGACGTCACCTCCCGGCAGAGATGTTACTCTCCACTGCTCTTGCTCCTATAAAGCGGGGGCTGATCTCAGAAGATTGGTGGTTACCTGGGAACGCCCTCCTGCCGATCATGTCGTTCACAGTTTCTATTACGGTCAGGACCAGCTGTCTCTGCAGAATGAAACCTACAGGAATCGGACCCAGCTGTTCCCAGAGCAGCTCAGTGTGGGGAACGCCTCCCTCAGACTGAAACAGGTGCGGGGGGAGGATGAGGGCTGGTATACCTGCGCTGTCACCAACCAAGTGGAGAGCACCCAGGGAGACGTGCGGCTCATAGTGGCAGGTCAGTGTTTATAAACCAGCCTGTCATTGACTATTATACCATGGCAGGTAATTCAAGGGGGAGGGGACATGTTAAACACACACACAGCACATGTCAGGCGAGCTCAGGTTTCTCGTCATCGCGCTGCAGCGGACCCCACCGGCCAGGCGTCCAGTGAGCTCGGACGGACATCTGCAGGGCTGGCCTTTGTCCCCCGGAGGCCGGTCGCTCGCTGACCTCCGCTCTGGAGTTCCTGGGTGTGGAAGAGGAAGTTGCTCGCTCGTGGGATCGGAGGACGTCCGCTGAGCCTTCAATTCTCCTGAGCTGTGTGGGGAATCGCTGCGGTGAGGGGAGACAGGACATTCTACTTAGGGGAGCAAATCAGGGGTTAAATAATTGGGCATTTTAGAGAGTAAAGTGTTTATATAACTGACCTAACTTAATGAGATCGCTGGGGTGGAATCTACGCTGCCAGTTCATCAAGCAATGTTGTCATTTTCCACATTCTGAATGCTTTGTAGATAAATGGCCTCTCAATTTTGCAGGTTTAAGAGCTTCATTTGACAAAACCTCCTGACAAATACCACACTGGGGTCTTGGTTCGTCTTCAGATCTAGTACGTGTAAATACCAGTGCTAAATATTCTGATTGTATTGATGACACAGAGGCTTTCTTTTCTTTAGAAGGTGGCTGAAATTCGTCAATTCCTTTTTTTTCAATTCCCTTTCCCTTTTCATTAGCTCCCACACATCATTGATCAAAATTGCATTTAGCAGCATCCTGTTCATACGAGCTCCTCACACAGTGACAACAAATGACTTCAATCAGTCGCTGTTTTGTTAATCGATTAACATTGGCTTCAATTGATAGCAGCTGAACCATCGCGGCAATTATTATTACGCCTCTAAAATAACAACTGGGAACTGCTTTAAAAGATAAAAGGAATTGATCCCAACCCTAGCTGGCACTGCAGATGAGAGGAAACCGTCCCTGACAAAGAAACAGACTCAGACAAGCTTGGCGGCTGCAGCTTCTCTTGTCTAAGCATGTTTGCCCCCTCCCTCCCTCCCTCCCTCCCCTCAGTTTACTCTGGTTTGCCATGGTTTTTAAATGTGCTTTGCCATACCTTTCTGCTCTTCATAACACTTACCTCCTGCTTTACCGTGCTTTCACTGTGCTTTATTACACTTTGCTGTGCTATTACTTTTACAAGGGAATCCATGATAGTACGTTGATGTGCTCTTAGCATTGTGATCCATGCGTATTAACCATGATTTCCATTACATGAGAGTAGATGTTAAAACTTCATGCTGATTTGAACTTGGCTCTCGCCAAGATAAGCACCAACTAAGACGTAGCTTCACAGTAAACTAATGTGATCCATATGTGTCTCCATCCATTTGCGCTTCCTTCCATATGATGATGTAGATATCCTTCTGTCTGGTGTTGATGGCTGAAGTGTAATGCTGGCTCCAGGGATCAGCTTATTTTGCCTCCCTAGCGCATCAGCACACACAACGGCTGCGATGCTGGCTCGGGGATCAACCATAGTGCGGTCTCCCCAGCGCTTCAGCATGACAACCGTCTGGATTGAGCTAAGTAGGGTACATCTCTGGGGTCTTCAAGTGGGCACCTTCCATCCTCGGTGTTTCGTCGACTAGCCCACGACACCTCAAGAGGGCTCGGACGGTGATTCTGGCGTCCCAGCATCACCCCTCCGTCCCCCACTCAACTCAGCCCAGCTTACTTACCTGTATATCAGCCTTTCTTTCTTTCTATTGTGCTTGAGATCCCCAGCCAGAATCTTTCCGTCTCAACCACAGCCAGTTGCTGCTCCTCTCTGCTGCTTCAGATAAGTTCTTCACTGTGCGACGCAACTCTTGGCCATTGAATCCGACATCTCTGAGAAACCGGGTTGTAGAGTGTGCCACAAATCCTCGACATCCCACTTCCACTGGGTAAACCCAGACTCTCCATCCTCGCTGTTCCGCTTCAGTGGCTAGTTGAGCATACCGCAGTTTCTTCCTCTCATACGCCTCATCTACAGCATCCTCCCATGGCACTGTTAACTCCACCAGGTGAACAAGGCGTGCTGATCCAGACCACAAGACAATATCTGGTCGAAGGTTTGTGGTGGCAATCTCAGGTGGAAAAATAAGCCGTTGACCAACATCCGCCAGCATTTTCCAGTCTCTAGCAGCTTCCAGTTGTCCTGGGCGAGGATTGGTTTTAACACCTTTTCTTGGTGGTTGCTCTCCTGGGCGGAGGAATGTTGTCTTTTGTGTGTAATGTTTTGATGGAACAGGTGGCAACTTATTGGTCATGTTACGCTTGTCTTCCAAATGCTAAGGCCAAACATCGCAGCACCTGGTCATGGCGCCAAGTAAACCGTCCTTGGCTAAGAGCCACCTTACATCCTGTCAAAATGTGCCTTAATGTTGCAGGTGATGAACACAAAGGACATGAGGGATCCTCTCCTACCCAGAGGTTTAGGTTCTGTGGTGATGGGAGAACATCATATGTTGACCTTATAAGGAAACTGATCCTGCTCTGTTCCATTGACCATAGGTCTTGCCAGCCAATCTTGCGTTGTTCCACACTCTCCCATCTCATCCATTCTCCCTGCTTGCCCTGGGAAATGGCCTTTATACACCTCATCCTCTCCTCCTGCTTTTGCACCTCATTGACTACAAGCTTCCTCCGTTGCGCTGGGGCTGCCTTGTGCCATGTAGGAGGAGCTGAACTGAGACCAAGACCCCTCTTCCATGCTGAACTTGCCCCATGATATCACCAATTCGAAGGGCAGCCTTTGCATCCTCCACAGCTTTCTTTGCCACCCACTTTCTTCCAGTTTTCAACACAGGTGCTGCCTCCCTTACGCATTTGTCGCGTGACTCTACTAATGTCATTTCCAGTCGGACCTTGGCGCACTTAAACTCCTCGGTTAGAGCGGAGACAGGTAGCTGCAGTATTCCTTTACCATAAAGTCCCACTCTGCTGAGGCAGCGTGGAACTCCCAACCATTTCCTGATGTGTGAACTGATTAAAGCTTCCAGCTTCTCTACTGTTGTCAAAGAAACCTCGTACACAGTCAGTGGCCACAGCAACCTTGGCAGTAGGCCAAACTGAAAGCACCAGAGTTTTAGTTTGCCTGGTAGCGCTGCTGTCTATGCTCTTCAACCCTTCCACAGCTTGTTGTCTAACTTCTCCCACACGAACTGTGTCCTTTAGATCCCGTCGTACCATCTCCCAAGGCTCTTCACTGGCTTCTCAGACACTGTTGGTATTGCCTCACCATTAATGAAGAATGTTTTATCTACTACTTTACCTTTAATTATAGAGATGCTCCTTGATTTAGTGGGCTTGAATTGCATTCGTGCCCATTCAATGTTATTGGTTAATTTGCCCAATAACCGATTAGTGCAGGCTACTGTTGTAGTCATGGTTGTCATGTCATCCATGTATGCTCGAATTGGTGGTAGTCGTATTCCAGAAGCCAAGCGCTCTCCTCCCACTACCCATTTTGATGCCCTAATGATTACTTCCATTGCCATGGTAAAAGCCAGTGGAGAAATGGTGCATCCTGCCATTATTCCAACTTCTAGGCATTGCCATGTAGTGCTGAATTCTGAAGTTGAAAAACTAAATTGCAAATCTCCAAAGTAGGCTTTCACTAGATTTGTTATTGTCATTGGTACACTGAAAAAATCAAATGCTGCCCAAAGAAGTTCATGTGGCACTGAACCATATGCATTAGCCAAATCCAGGAATGTCACATGGAGCTCCTTCCTCTCCTTTTTAGCTGATTGAATTTGTTGCCAGATCACATTGATGTGTTCTAAGCATCCTGGGAAACCTGGAATGCCCGCTTTTTGTATTGAAGTGTCAATGAAGCAGTTCTTTAAAAGGTAAGTTGACAATCTCTGAGCAATAATGCTGAAGAAAATCTTGCCTTCTACGTTTAATAGGGAAATAGGGCGAAACTGACTGATGCTGCTAGAATCTTTTTCTTTAGGTATAAAGACTCCACCTGCTCAGCGCCATGCTCTTGGTACAACCTGTTTTTCCCATGCTACTTTCATCAGTTTCCACAGGATTCAGTAGAACTCCTGAAGCACTCTTGTACACTCTGTACGGAACTCCATTAGGCCCTGGAGATGATGAAGCCCTTGCTTTTTCACAGCTTGCTCTACTTCTTTCCACTTAGGTGCACAGTCCTCCATTTGGTATTCTGGTGGATTGATAGGTGGGATGTCTGAAGGAATTGACATAGGCTCCTGCCTTTTTGAATCTGTATCGTTTCCTCCAAATATCTCTCCAACTCAAACTTAGATGCTTTTAGTGTGCCATTCTTCTCACTGGTGAATAACTTCTTTACAAATTTGAATGGGTCTTTATAAAAGTTAGTTCTCGCACGCTCCTTCTTTTTGTAGCGTTTCCGTAGGCGCTCAGCTCTGCGCAATGTTGCAAGCTTATGTTTTATGACCCTTTGTAAGAGATTGAGTCCCTCCTTCTGACTTTCTTCTGCTCTTCTCCATTGCTTCCTCAGCTGTCTCCTTTCTCTAACTAAGCGTTCAATCTCCTGCTGCCGTCTAGACTTTCCAGGAATAGTTTGTACTTTTTCCTTCCTTTTTCAACTCCAAACCTCTCGCTTCCATATGCGTAGATGATGTCCCCAAATTTATCCAGTTTCTTTTCAACTGTTCCACTTAACCTTTCCAATGCAAAGCAGAGATCTGTGTTTACTGTGTCCCATGCAGTTTTCTCACAAGCTCTTGGCCATTTAACTCCAGGCTTGTGCCCGTTGAGGTTCTTTTCTCTCTTACGCTGGTTTGTCTGCCGGGTTCACAAGGATCATTAGGTTCATCACTAACTGTGTCCATGCAAGTCCTCCTCACATCTATGACAGGGGTGCTGATATCCTGCGAACTGTGGTTTGCTTCCTGTCGCTGGATTTCATTTGACTGACTTGACTGACTTCGTAAGAAGTACTGATCAATGCGAGGCCCTTGTCCCTTCTCCCTCAAGCATTTCATTCTCCCTTGATGAATCTTCAAACCCCTGACTGTTGTCGCCTTGCTCCAGCCGCAGACACAAACCTGGAGTTCCATGTCTTTGCTAACTGCAGATCTTGAACTAGTCTTTTGTGAAGTACTCTCCATACTCATATCCGTTTCTGTTCCTAAGTCCTTAACCGTGTTGTCCAACGTTGAGTCATCTTCCGCCCCCGCTCTTGCAGACTCTAGGGGTATTTTTCTGTTTAATTTCTTTGAAGCCTTGGTGGGTGTCTCCAGCATCCTGTAAACACAGAGCTGGATACTGCCGACAAGGGTAGCTAACCCTGCCAGCCCCAATGGGGTCTCTTTCCTCCAGTCAGCTGTCTCTCCAGGCTGTCACGAGGTCTTTCCCTTGTTGCCAGCTGCACTATTCACAGCAGTCACTGGACGTATCCAGATCTTCATGATTTCCATTACATGAGAGTAGATGTTAAAACTTCATGCTGATTTGAACTTGGCTCTCGCCAAGATAAGCACCAACTAAGACGTAGCTTCACAGTAAACTAATGTGATCCATATGTGTCTCCATCCATTTGCGCTTCCTTCCATATGATGATGTAGATATCCTTTTGTCTGGTGTTGATGGCTGAAGTGTAATGCTGGCTCCAGGGATCAGCTTATTTTGCCTCCCTAGCGCATCAGCACACACAACGGCTGCGATGCTGGCTCCGGGATCAACCATAGTGCGGTCTCCCCAGCGCATCAGCATGACAACCGTCTGGATTGAGCTAAGTAGGGTACATCTCTGGGGTCTTCAAGTGGGCACCTTCCATCCTCGGTGTTTCGTCGACTAGCCCACGACACCTCAAGAGGGCTCGACGGTGATTCTGGCGTCCCAGCATCACCCCCTCCGTCCCCACTCAACTCAGCCCAGCTTACTTACCTGTATATCAGCCTTTCTTTCTTTCTATTGTGCTTGAGATCCCCAGCCAGAATCTTTCCGTCTCAACCACAGCCAGTTGCTGCTCCTCTCTGCTGCTTCAGATAAGTTCTTCACTGTGCGACGCAACTCTTGGCCATTGAATCCGACATCTCTGAGAAACCGGGTTGTAGAGTGTGCCACAAATCCTCGACATCCCACTTCCACTGGGTAAACCCAGACTCTCCATCCTCGCTGTTCCGCTTCAGTGGCTAGTTGAGCATACCGCAGTTTCTTCCTCTCATACGCCTCATCTACAGCATCCTCCCATGGCACTGTTAACTCCACCAGGTGAACAAGGCGTGCTGATCCAGACCACAAGACAATATCTGGTCGAAGGTTTGTGGTGGCAATCTCAGGTGGAAAAATAAGCCGTTGACCAACATCCGCCAGCATTTTCCAGTCTCTAGCAGCTTCCAGTTGTCCTGGGCGAGGATTGGTTTTAACACCTTTTCTTGGTGGTTGCTCTCCTGGGCGGAGGAATGTTGTCTTTATTGAAGGCTCTCTGCTCCAGAATCCTCAGTGTTCATTGGCTGTGTTTCTGTGTCTGTCCAGCCCCTTACAGCAGTTAGCAATTGGCCTGCCTCGCCCCGGTGATCATGTGACCCTAACTGTCAAGGTGGCGGGCGGTTATCCCCGGCCCACACTGCTGTGGCTGAATGCGGCAGGAAGTGACATCTCAAACCAGAGCCACACCAAGCAGTCTGTGGACAGCAGGGGGCTCTACCAGATCCAGAGCGAGCTGGAGGCGGTGGTGAATGAAGCAGAGACCTTCACCTTCGAGCTGGATCACCCCGTGATGGAGCAGAGAGTGAGCCGAGCTGTCACTCTGCACCCAAGCACAGGTAAGGGCATGTGGAGAGAAATCAGGGCTGAGCGCGCGGGGGTGAGGGTGCACCGTTTTTATAATTCAGTCAACCCGAGTCAACCTCAATTCAGAACGTCCGATTCTGTTCCCTCTCCGCTGCAGCTCTTTACTGAAGTTCAGCGGGCAGCCGATTACAGAAGACTCCTTGTCCGTTGCTACCAGACCCTGTTGAGATTAGTCATGTGTGCAGTAGTCAGGCCATGAACTGTGAAAGTGCCTGGCCTTGTTAAATAAAACATTCACAAAGAGAATGCTGATAAATGTTGAACACGCTCAGATAAAGAAATGAAAGGGGAGCTTTGTTTCATTTCATTAAGGTAGCAGCAGAGTTCTCCATTACAGGTCAGTTAATATTATATAGACACTGAATGCAGAAGTTTTAATTAATCATATATCGACTGGACAGTATACTTCAGGCTTTGAGAAACAAATACCCCTTGTTTTGATCTAGAGTCCTCTCCCAATGCAGTCCCCTGTCAGACACTACCCCCTCATGTTGATCTGGTGTCCTCTCCCAATGCAGTCCCCTGTCAGACACTACCCCCCCTCATGTTGATCTGGTGTCCTCTCCCAATGCAGTCCCCTGTCAGACACTACCCCTCCTCATGTTGATCTGGTGTCCTCTCACAATGCAGTCCCCTGTCAGACACTACCCCCCCCTCATGTTGATCTGGTGTCCTCTCCCAATGCAGTCCCCTGTCAGACACTCCCCCCTCGAGGACAGTAGTTTCCCACTGTACACCTCCACTCTGCTCCATGTTGGTACAGTATGTCAGCGCTCGTCTCCTCTTTCTGCAGGCGTTCGTATTGAACAGAGAAGCCGGCTGCCTGTTACATTCTCACTGCTGCTTGTGTTGCTGCTGGCGCTCGGCATGTTTCTTTATGGAGCTGGAGCAGCTGTAACAGGCTGAGCGATCCTCCCTCTGCTCAGAAACCAGCACAGCTACCCCTGAGGGTATACCTTTACACTGCAGTGACTGGATGGAGGGAGCAGGGGAACTCTGCCTGAAGAATCTTGACCTGCAACTCCTCCAGGATTTCTTTAACATGCCAGTGATGTGTGATGCTTTGCCGTTACTATGCTGCCCCTGTCGGTGAGATGAGGCAAGCTCTAAAGCCACCAATGCAGACGAGCCCTGAAAGTTCATTTCTGTGTGGAAATTCAGTGTATAAAAGTGTCCCATTTGTCTGCGTTTGGGAGAGAAGCTGGTGACGTCACATTCCCAGCAGCGTAACCGTCCTACTGGGATTAGAAAAATACACGGCGGCAAGATCGTGTTGGCGGACTGTCAATCAAAACACGAATGTGCAAATCGGAGCGACCAGATTGGCAATTGGTCACGTGATTGCTCAGCTGCCTGATGTGTCTTATTATTTTACATTATTTACAAAAGCTATTTATTCTTCTTCTTATTATTATTATTATTGTATTTAGTTTTTGAATGTCAGTTTATTAAAAATGAAATAAGATGTGCCATTGTTCAGTAAAGACAACACAAACACACGGTGGCCGTGTTTGTATTAAACGTTACTTGGTCAGCTACACTGTCTTGTATTCATTTTCATTCTTGTTTTGTTTTGTTTGGGGTCTACTTCAGTCTTACACCAGGGCCCCGTCAATCCTAATGCGCCAGGGTAGTTTGTTATTTCCGTTTTTCTATCAAATCCAAATCCATTTCCAATTTCTTTTTAAAACAAATCCCTATTCCCTTTTAATCGATTCTAAAACATCATTGATTAACATTCTGTTAAAATAGAGCTTGGTGACAAATGACCTCAATGGAAGCCACTGTTTGTTAGTCGATTTTAAATTGGCTTCAAACGATAGCAGTTGAACGATCGCAACAATGATGTCTCTAAAATATGAATTCCAGTTCCTTCGAAGGAAAAACCTCAGCGGGGACGGCTGTTGGTCATTCAAACTGATTGAAAGAATGCGCTTGTTTCATGAAGCCAGATTGTCTTCGAAGCCTGAAACGTTCAATAAAGTCTGAAACTCGGAGACACCCAACCCCTGTCTTCAGAATGATTCAAATAGTCTCAAATGTTTATTAAAAGTCATAGATTTACTTCCAGACCTCGCGTATGAGTTCCTCGCTGTATGAATTCAACACCGGACGCTTTACGGAGCAACACTACCATCTATTGGAGCGGTACGGAAACACCACTTCGCATTTTTATTATCACAAGGGAACGGTATAATAAGCAGTGAGATTTTAAAGTCTCGCTCCTTCAGGTCGTTGGGTCGGCCCTGTAAGCTCTGTGATCTTTAATGCTCTGAGATGCTTCCTCTCAGTCATTTCCAGGCATCAGATGTGCTGAACTGTACAACCGAAACTAAACAGATGCGCATGTCATGAATGACCGGTTTGTTTGAGTATGGAACGAATTCAATTAGTTTTTAACTATTGTGTGGACTGAATATGTTATTTTTCACTATTATTATTCTGAATGTGTGTTGTTTTATTCACTAATTGTTGATTTATGATGCTTGAGCACCAACACCTAATACAGATTGAGCTTGCTGACGCCCGACTCTCACATTAACTATCACAGGTGTGTTCACCTGCCCTAATCTCACTGTAAGACCGAGTGTTTAACTTCAAAACACTTACTTGTAACACTTTTCAAACACGTCATTACGTTTAGAATTCTAAATGTGTTTAGGATTTAAACACCTTGTGGTGTTTATTTTGTAAACTCTTGGACGTGTTTATGATTTGTAACACACTTAAAACATTTGTACGCGTTTATTATTATTATTATTATTATTATTATTATTATTATTATTATTATTTATTTCTTAGCAGACGCCCTTATCCCTTATAACCGGGCTGGTGTTTAAAATCTAAACATTAAACTTAGCAAAAACGGTACAGATTAAACACAAAACGTTTAACAATTATTTAGAGTTCCAAATGACCAAACACCAGTGTTACACCTGATGACGTATAAACACAGCTGTTTAGGAACAGAACGCTTCTATTTTACTATACACGGGTGCCATTTAGATATTAAGCGCGTAACGCGTTCTTTGGTTTTTACAGTATACCCTTCACAGACAATAAAAAGAGGGCTCTGACTCACATGAACAGAGAGAAAAACAAACGAACGGTGCCAAGAGAAATACAGACCAGCAAGATCGACCCGCGTACTAGTGGATCAAGTAGGTGCGCAGGTGGACAAGAGCGTGTGAGCAGAGCCGGTGAAAGATGCAAGCGGATCCACACACCTTTAAACACCCGGAGTGCGAGAGAGGAGCACGGAGACTGGAAGAGACGCGACCAGGGCAGCAAGGAGGGAAGCTGCGTGGATCTGTGCTCGTGTTTAGCTGCAGAAGACGCTGACGGGTGTGTATTTTCGCCTACTCTGTAAGACTGTGGCTGCCGTATCCCCTTCCGAGATAAACCCGGTTGGAATGGAGTAAGCTGAGACTGTTTCTATATTTTTGAAATCTGTTCTTGCAACCAGTTGTGCTGAATAATTGCTTTGTTGCGCCGGAGCCCAGCGCTGTTACCGGCTGAAGCTTTATCATTGGCTTTCAGCACCGCCAGTTTGAAAATGGTTCCAGTGCCACTGAATTCTGATGCGTTCTTTTAATTGCTATTAAAGGGTTATTGAACGTGTTTTAAAAATACTAGTTCGACTATTTCTGTGTTAACCAGATAAACAAAACAAAAAAAAACGATATTGTATGCTGTGATCTATGAAATTCCATCTTTTAAAGAAACTTATGTAATCTATTTTATAACTACCCTGTGTTGTGTGGTCCTGGGATCAAACAGAACCTGCAAAGAGAGATCCGATTAGCCTAAGTGTTACCAAGTACTAGATTCCTAATTACCAGCGTATACCACCATCCTGGGACCTGGTGCCCATACCTTTCACCATGTGGTGTAGTTCAGCTACCTATTATAATTTGAATAAATATACTTACCCACTGTTAACTTGTCTATCGTGACTCGCATTCTTATTAAGATATATTTGAATAAATGAAAGCAAGCGACACGCACTGTGTTTTCAGTGACAGGGATTTTTAATAGACTCTTTTCTCTCTCAAGCTCAGTGATCTCTTTTCAACGAGGATGATTCCTGAAGCAGAGAGGAAGAAATCCTCCACAGTCCGGAGCTGCTCCTGTTTCTTACTTTTTTTTAAAATTTATTTATTTTTTTAATTTTAGAATGCCCAATTATTTTATCCCAATTTAGAATGTCCAATAAGTTTTTTCCCCAATTTAGAATGTCCAATAACTTTTTCTCCTCACCGTAGCAATTTCCCACACAGCCCAATTATTTACCCAAATTAGAATGTCCAATAACTTTTCCCCCCAATTTAGAATGTCCAATAATTTTTACCCCAATTTAGAATGTCCAATTATTTTTTCCCCTCAGCGCAGCAATTTCCCACACAGCCCAATTATTTACCCAAATTAGAATGTCCAATAACTTTTCCCCCCAATTTAGAATGTCCAATAATTTTTTTACCCCAATTTAGAATGTCCAATTATTTTTTCCCCTCAGCGCAGCAATTTCCCACACAGCCCAATTATTTACCCAAATTAGAATGTCCAATAACATCTTTCCCCCAATTTAGAATGTCCAATAACTTTTTTGCCCAATTTAGAATAACTTTTTTCTCCTCACTGCAGCAATTTCCCACACAGCCCAATTATTTACCCAATTTAGAATATCCAATAACTTCTTTCCCCCAATTTAGAATGCCCAATTATTTTTTCCCCTCAGCGCAGCGATTCCCCACACAGCTCAGCGGAAGTGACGGTCCAGTGGGAGCGTCTTCCGATCCCACGACCAAGCCAGCTTCCTCTTTTACACCCAGGATCTCAAGAGCGGATGTCAGCGAGCTGGACAAAAGGCCAGCCCTCCAGGCGTCCGCCCGAGCACACTGGGTGCCTGGCCGGTAGGGTCCGCTGCACTGCGATGAGGAGAAACAGTCCCTGCCGGTTTTGCCTCCCTAACCCACGGGAGCACCAGAGCCCAGGATCTCAAGAGCGGATGTCAGCGGGCTGGACAAAAGGCCAGCCCTCCAGGCGTCCGCCCGAGCACACTGGGTGCCTGGTCGGTAGGGTCCGCTGCAGTGCGATGAGGAGAAACAGTCCCTGCTGGTTTTGCCTCCCTAAACCACGGGAGCGCCAGAGCCAATGCGACGCTCCCTGTGAATCCCCAGCGAAGACCAGTGACTTCGCACAGCCAGGGAGCGACCCAGCGCTCCCCGACTGTATGACTCGCCCTGCACACCAGGCGGTCGTGCCTTTACCAGGTGAGCCACTCAGGGACCCCCGACTTCATCTTTTATTGCGGTTTTATTTTACCCCTGATTTTTCTCCCCAATTTAGAATGCCCAATTATTTGCTCCCCTCAGCGCAGCGATTCCCCACACAGCTCAGCGGAAGTGACGGTCCAGTGGGAGCGTCTTCCGATCCTACGACCAAGCCAGCTTCCTTTTTTACACCCAGGATCTCAAGAGCGGATATCAGCGAGCTGGACAAAGGCCAGCCCTCCAGGCGTCCGCCCGAGCACACTGGGTGCCTGGCCGGTAGGGTCCGCTGCACTGCGATGAGGAGAAACAGTCCCTGCTGGTTTTGCCTCCCTAACCCACGGGAGCGCCAGAGCCAATGCGACGCTCCCTGTGGAATCCCCAGCGAAGACCAGCGACTTCGCACAGCCAGGGAGCGACCCAGCGCTCCCCGACTGTATGACTCGCCCCGCACACCAGGCGGTCGTGCCTTTACCAGGTGAGCCACTCAGGGACCCCCGACTTCATCTTTTTTGCGGTTGAGCAGCTGGGTGGTACCAATCCAATCAGCCAAAAGTAGGTCAGCCTACATCCCCTGAAACAGGAGCGAAATCCAACGGAAGTCCTCATCTGCGACTGTAAAATCAGAAACTTAGTTGAAAAGACAGAGCAGATCATACAGATTGGAGTCTATTGGAATAGAAGAGGGTGAGGAAGAGGAGGAGGAGGAAGAGGAAGAGGAGGATGCAGAAATCCTATAAACGCATCTTGGGGTGGGCGTGGTTTTAAAAGCCAAGCCCATTTTTCTGGCTCGAAGCCGCCGGTGGGATTTTGGTGTTCGACGGGTTTGCGGGCATGGGTTTCTTCTCCTTTGTTTTTTGATGTACTTCTGGCTTTTAGTTTCTGGATTCCCTCCTGACTTCTTAAATATTTTCTGAATCTGTTTTGTAAAACATTTCTTCATGCTCATGCAAAGGGTCTCTGCAGTGGACGCCTGCGAAGATAAAAGTTTTTTTGTTTTACGTAAAATGTATTTCGCGCATAAAACTGCAAAAGTAAGCGTTACAGAGTGAAACTTAATATCATCATTTAAAATGCAGGTCCTTTCACGCTGGGTACACACGGGGTGAGACATACCCAGTGTGAAACGGTTCTTTAATTTAATCTCATCGCTTCATATTGTATCAACATAGAGATCCTTGCAAAAGTTTTTTTTCTCGGGACAGAAGAAGGGGCTAATGAATCAGTCAAAACAGAGAATGCAACTACATAGATAAAAAATAAAATAAAACGACTTGCCCGCCCCAGCTAAGAGAGCATCTCCGCTTTTAAACTGGCCAGTGTGTTACCCAATTTACAATGCAATTATTCATGAACAGTCTTGCCTTGCTAGCCCTCTGCTGCTGCTGCTGCTGCTGCTGATGGCAGTCGAGGGAGAAGTTGATCTCGGTTAGTGTTGGAAGCGGGCGCTCCCACTGGACCTTCTCGGCTCTCCATTTCCAGCACATTTTCCCGAAGAGCCTCGCACAGGTCGTGGGGCCCTTGCTGCGGAAGACGTCCGTCTTCCCTGTGTTGACGTGAGGCTCATCGGGTTGTTCGGCACTGGAGCTGCCCGCCGGTGACTTTCGGGCGCAGAATTCTCTGAGCCGAGCCTTGATCCTGGACACCGCTTTAGCCTTGGTCTCGGCTCCAGCTTTAGCACACAATTCAGCCAGAGCCCTGGCCTCCGCTTCAGCCTCAGTCTCAGGCGCGGCAGTCGCAGCCTTGGCCTCTGCTGCAGCTGCAGCCTGGCGCCTAGCCATGGCCTTCGCTTCAGCTTTAGCTTCAGCCTCAGTTTTGGCCTTTGGCTCAGTCTCAGCCCAGGCCTCTGGCACAGCATTGTGCCCAGGCGGAAGCTTAGCTCTTCTCCTAGCCCGAGCCCTAGACCCAGTCTTAGCCTCAGCCTCAGTCCCGGTCTCTGGTTCACCCTCAGCCCAGGCCTCTGGCACAGCATTGGACCCAGGCAGAAGCTTCGCTTTTTCCGAGCCCTAGCCCCAGTCTTAGCCTCAGTCCCGGTCTCTGGTTCAGCCTCAGCCCAGGCCTCTAGCACAGCATTGGACCCAGGCAGAAGCTTAACTCTTCTCCTAGCCTGAATCCCAGTCTTAGCCTGATGCTCAGCCCAGGCCTCTGGCACAGCATTGGACCCAGGTGGAAGCTTCGCTGTTCTCCGAGCCCTAGCCCCAGTCTTAGCCTCAGTCCCGGTCTCTGGTTCAGCCTCAGCCCAGGCCTCTAGCACAGCATTGGACCCGTGCAGAAGCTTAGCTCTTCTCCGAGCCCGAACCCTAGTCCCAGTCGTGGACTGAGCCTCAGTCCCGATCTCTGGCTCAGCCTCAGTCTTGGCCTCTGGCTCAGCCTTGGGCCTGGGCAGAAGCCTAGCTCTGATCCTAGCTTTAGCCTCATCTTCAGCTTTAGCTTTAGCTTCAGCCCTGGCCTTGGCCTCATTCTCAGCTTCAACCCTGGCCTTGACTTCAGCCTCAGTACTGGCCTTAACCCTGGCCTTGGCCTCATTCTCAGCTTCAACCATAGCCTTAGCTTTCGTCTCGGCCTCAGTACTGGCCTTAGCAGCCCTGGCCTTACCTTCAGCCTCGACCTCGGCACTCGCCTGGGCCCTGGCCAGGGTCCGAGCCTCCCTTGCTCTGTCAAACTCGATCAGGAGCTGCGTCAGCTGGTCAGGTTCTAACTGGTCAAGCTCAGCCCCTCCTCCTCCTCCTGCTCCTCCTCCTCCTCCTCCTCCGCTGAACGTGAACACATCCTCATTGTCTCGGAACGTCACTATCTTCCTCTTCTCCTCTTTCTCTTTCAGTTCGGTGTTTTAAGCTTCCATTTCTCCGGCGTGACGGAGGGCTGTCCAGAAGTTCGTCCATAACGCGGCTCAGACCCTTTAAATCCAGACTCTCCAAATCCTCCTCCTCTGCTGGGGTCACCTGTATAAAAAACAACAAACAATTGGGAGCTGTGCCTCCTAAAGAAATGAAATCTCTGAATAGGAAAGACTGCAGTGGTTTGACAAAATCTCCAGTGACGTTGACCAGTATTGCTATATCTGCTGAGTTTGAAGGGTGTGACATCAGTATAAATACATTTTGAGCATTCGCTAGCTAAAAATGTCTGAGATTCATGCCTCAGCTTCAGCCTCAGCCCTGGTCTCTACCTGAGCCTCAGCTCTGGGCTCTACCAGCCTCAGCCCTGGCCTCTACCTTCAGCCCCGGCTCTTGCCCTGGCCTGGTAATCTCAGAACCTCACCTTCTTCTCCTCTTTCTCTTTCAGTTCGGGTGTTTTAAAGCTTCCATTTCTCCGTTGTGAAGGAGGGCTGTTCAGAAGATCGTCGATATTGAGGTCAAAATCGAGACTCACCACATCCTCCTCCTCTGCTGAGGTCACCTGTAAAAAAATATAAAAAATTGGGTGCTGTGTCTCCTAAAGAAATGAAATCTCCGAATAAGAAAGACTGCGATCAAGCAGTGATGTCGCTCTTCACAGAATCTTCAGTGCTGTTGAGCGGTATTGCTGTTTGCTCAGAGTTTGAAGGGTGTGACATCATCATAAATGCATTTTGAGCATTCTTAATACATTGCTAATTACCTCTAGTTGTGCTTAGAATCTGAGAGCTCAGACTGGTCTTAGTTTTTCAGTTCCTAGGGTTCGAACGGAATTTGGGGGTATTAATGTTTTTAGCTCCGTGGTCTTTGAGTAAACTTCAGGAAGAACTGAAAATTACTGTGTTGATAACTTTTTAAAAGAGTTAAAAAAAAAAAAAAAAAAAAATTGACTGTATCTGTGTAGCCGAGTCCTGCTTTTGTTTTTCTCTAAATGGTTTTATTGTAAATTTGATTAACTTGTTTGTATTGGTTGTGCTCATTTGAATTTGATTTGTATGGTATTTATTTTGTATTATATGCCACCTAAATAGCCGGTCTCACTTGGGGGAAAAAGAGATTAAAATCTCAACAGGACTTTTCTAGTTAAATAAACAAAATAACACAAATAAATAAATAAGTAATTCTCTAGCTAACAAGCGTGAGATTCATGCCTCAGCCTCAGCCCTGGCCTCTACCTTCAGGCTCGGTTCTTGCCTTGGCCTGGTAATCTCAGAACCTCACCTTCTTCTCCTCTTTCTCTTTCAGTTCGGGTGTTTTTAAGCTTTCATTTCTCCGGCGTGACGGAGGGCTGTCCAGAAGTTCGTCCATAACGCAGCTCAGACCCTTTAAATCCAGACTCTCCAAATCCTCCTCCTCTGCTGGGGTCACCTGTATAAAAAACAACAAACAATTGGGAGCTGTGCCTCCTAAAGAAATGAAATCTCTGAATAGGAAAGACTGCAGTGGTTTGACAAAATCTCCAGTGACGTTGACCAGTATTGCTATATCTGCTGAGTTTGAAGGGTGTGACATCAGTATAAATACATTTTAAGCATTCGCTAGCTAAAAATGTCTGAGATTCATGCCTCAGCTTCAGCCTCAGCCCTGGTCTCTACCTGAGCCTCAGCTCTGGGCTCTACCAGCCTCATTCCTGGCCTCTACCTTCAGCCTCGGTTCTTGCCCTGGCCTGGTAATCTCAGAACCTCACCTTCTTCTCCTCTTTCTCTTTCAGTTCGGGTGTTTTAAAGCTTTCATTTCTCCGTTGTGAAGGAGGGCTGTTCAGAAGATCGTCGATAATGAGGTCGAAATCCAGACTCAGCACATCCTCCTCCTTCTCTGCTGGTGTCACCTGTAAAAAAAAAAATTGGGCTGTGCCTCTAAAGAAATGAAATCTCGAATAGGAAAGACTGCGATCAAGCAGTGATGTCGCTCTTCACAGAATCTCCAGTGCTGTTGAGCGGTATTGCTGTTTGCTCAGAGTTTGAAGGGTGTGACATCATTATAATTTATTTATTTATTTATTTATTTTAATTTAGTAGTCGCCAATTGATTTTACCCCATTTTCTCCCAATTTGACATATACAATTATTTTTTAGGCTCAGCTCACCGCTGCCATCCCTGTGCTGACTCGGGAGCGGCGAAGACGAACACACTCTGTCCTCCGAAGCGTGTGCCGTCAGCCGACTTTTTCACACTGCAGGCCCGCCATGCAGCCACCTCAGAGCTACAGCGTCGGAGGACAACGCAGCTCTTGGGCAGCTTACAAGGTCGGCAGTGGAATAGCCTGGACTCGAACCGGCGATGTCCAGGCTATGGGTTTTTTTTTATGCTGGTGACACACTTTATTACAGTCGTTCTGCAGCATGACTGTGTTTACATTACAGGAGACTGCTTTGAGATGAGAAAGTAAAACTTACAATTTAAAAGACCATTTTGTTGTTTCACGGAAAATAAAACCCTGTCAATTAAATTAATTCTACTATTAACAAGTTTCTCTGTGATTAACACACACAAATGGCTGAACAGGGATCAATTGAATTTGTAAAGGAGAGTGGAAAAGTTGGCGGAAAACACAGAAAATCAGAAGCCCTTATTTATATGTCACCTTCTTGACCAGACCTCTCTTGGAGAAAAAAAAGAGATTTAAATCTCAACGGGACATTCCTGGTTAAATAAATACAATAAAATAAAAATAAATAATAAAATAATTCTCTAGCTAACAAGTCTGGGATTCACACCCCACAGCATTGCCAAAAACACTTTTCAAAATGATGATGTCACGTCATTCCACTAATACCACAGTGATGCAATAACAGCAAGCGATGATGTCATAGAATTCTGAAGTCATTTCATTACATTTTTTTTTAATAACAGTGTGATACCCACCCCTTAGCTGTCTTACACTGACATATATATATAGACACACACACACACACACACACACACACACACACACACACACACGGGCAGCACTTAAGACACGTTGATATAGATATAAAATATCGATCTTTATAAGGACTTTTACCATTTTTTTGTTAAGAAATAAATGTACATAATTGTACAGTGACTTACTGTGCACAGACAGGTTGTCTTCTTACTCTGCGCATCCATTGTGACACAAGGCCTTTTCCCATGGGCCATCTTGAAAAACAAGTTAGACGACATCAGCATGTTTTATCTCTCAATCCAATGAAAACGGTCTCCTTAAAAAGCCTGATATCAGCACCACAAGACCCCCCACATAATCCAGTTAAAGGAATAAAATGTACTGATGAAACTCCACAACTGGTCAGTCTAAATATTCTTTAAATCTGTTTAGTTTAAAGACCTTCCTCATCGCGAAGACTTTGTTAGTTATCGTGCTTCCCGCCTTTTTTTTTTGAGCGCCGCTCTCGTGCTTTCTAAGCGCGTGCCGCGGGACAACTGATGAAACTGGCACGTGACTCGATCGCAGTGACGTCGAGTCATCTGCTTTGTTAAACAGCCACACGCTGCTTATGTATTGTATATTATATTCTAAATGCTATATATAGGGGCCCCTAAAACATATATAGGGGTTCAAAGAGTCTCTGGCCTGCAGCCCTCCGTGTTATTGCCGACTGTGGGTCGAATTATTATTGTTTTTGTTGTCTTTCATTTTCTCAAACAAACCAATAAAAACGCCATCTGTGTTGTTTGAAATAAAACACAAATAATCGTTTCTGACAACAAAAAAAAGTTACACAAACTCTACCACG